>PVKS010011546.1:0-56315 GCA_004027875.1 Aplodontia rufa | reverse complement strand
GGTGGAGGAGGAGGAGGAGGAGAAGAAGGAGAAGGAGGAGGAGGAGGAGGAGGAAGGGGGGGAAGAAGAAGAGCAGGATGTACAAAGCCCTCAAGTGTGAAAGGCCCCACAAAAGCCCCTCAGTGTCCAGAGACCAGAAGACTGAGACTGCTGAGTTCTGCCGAGGACTCTGACTGGGTTATGGAAGTCCAGGGCTGCTTTGGGCAAAGCAGGACTCTCACATGCCAGGGCAGACCCAGAGCCTGGCCTTCCCCTGTTTACAGCTGGTCTGGTCTGGGCTGGGCTGGGCTGGCCTGGGCTGGCCTGAGGCTCTGCATGTCCCCAAGGAAATGCTAGAGAAGCCAGGCAGCAGCAGTTCTGACAACAAAGACATCCACGCAGAGCTGAGGCAAAACACTTCAGACTGCCAGAATCCCTGACAGCCAGGCACCTGCCCCTCCCTGGTGTCTTCAGGGAGTCATCGTCACCACGAGCAAGCTCCGAAAACCTCCTCCGTGATGCCTGACTTTGTCATTTAGGACATCAAAGGGTTCCTTTGAGCTAAAACACTAGAGGGTCTTTGGAGGATTCCAAGAGCCAGAGGCGCCCTGCATGCCTTGAATAAAGATGGCAGTGACTGGCAGTGGCAGGTCCCCGATTCTGAGGGCTCCTTCCCAAAGGCCGGTAAAGGAGTCGACCTTCCCTCCCATGCACTGCACACCCGGGCACTCAGTAAATCCTCCGAGTACATGCATACACACGGTGGGTTCTACACAGGACGGGGAGGAGGGAGCTGGATGGGAGAGGCTGTCACTGAGGCGAAAGGACACAGGGTTCTCTCTCAATTTTGGCCCACTTCTCAAACAGGGACACTTGTCTCCAAAAGTTAGATTTGGTCCCTCAGCTTTTCTCTACTTTAGTAAATGGTGCAATGGCGAAGATGCAAAAAAGTCTGGTACAGTTCTCATCCTGCTGGGCACACCTGGCACGGGAAGTCCCAATGCATAGGCACCACAGAACGCAGGGGAAAAAAACAGTCGGGAATGTCAGTCCCACCAGCCTCTCTGACTTCAGGTCACTAATTCTGCCAGGGCTAGGGCTGTCTCAGTGGTGGAGTGCTCGTCTAGCTTGTGTGATGCCCTGGACTCATACCCACCACACACACACACAAAGACACACACACACACACACACCGTCACTAATTCTGCCACTCAGGACAGAAACTGAGACATCTGCAGGGACCTCAGGAACTCCTTGCACAGCAGAAGAGAAAGCGCTTCTTACAAAGAGCAGTGGGTGGGAGGACGCTGTGAGGAGCCCCACGGCTGCAGGTTCAGCAGACCGCTCCCAGGAGGACCTGGGGAAAGGGGCGGAGCTTCCAGGAGGACCTGGGGAAAGGGGCGGAGCTCCCAGGAGGATGGGGAAAGGGGCGGAGTTCCCTGCAGGACAGGGGGAAGGGGTGGAGCTCCCCAGAGTGGGCGGGGCCCAGCAGGGCATTCCACACTGCCTAGACCAGATAGGACCCTGTTTCGAGTTATTCCAATTTCTGTCAGAAGGAAGCCAAGCTGGAAATGAGCCCTAAAGATGTAAAAGAGCCCCTCATAAGGCCACTTGCTTTAGTCCATGCTTTTGTGAGCAGCATGCGGACAGAATTCTGAGGAGGCAAGAGCTCCTGGAGGGCCCCCATTTCACAGATGAGCAAAGTGAGGTTAAGAGACGCAGAAGGACTTCCCCCTTTAAGGGACAGGAACTTAGCTTGAGACCAGAACCTGAGGAGGAACTGTAGGAAATAGAGGAACCGCTGGTGGCCTGAGGTAACTCTAGACCAGGGTGGAGGATCAGGAGGCAGGAGGTGAAGGCCCAAGCCTTGCACGGGTGGCAAATGCAGCCTGAGGCAAGAGCGAGCTGGCACAGGTGTGTGAGCTGAGGTTCCAGATGGTTGCATCTCTTGCCCAACGCTGTGCACCCGCAGGAGGTGGACAGTGAGTCTGGCACCCCCTCCACCTGCTCCCAGCTCTGGAATAATCCTGAGAAGGAAAAAGGCTATTGGGAAGGAGGAGGGAGGAGGCCACCTCCCAGGGACCCTCGTGAGTGACAGCCTGCACCAGCAGAGACTGATGGGAGCTGCTGTTAACACTGATGTTTGTCCAGGTAGCTGAGATGCCACTCTGCCTGGTGGCTGTGCTGTTGGCTTAGGAGCTGGAGGCAGAATGGTCATTGGAAGAATCGCTCAGCCTGGTCCCAGCTCTGCCAGCACCTCCAGATAGCACCTGGATGGGGTTTTGACTCTGCCCCCACCTCACTTCCCCTCTTGACGCAGGACAGGGATGGACTGCATGACCCCCACTGCTACAGCAGCTCCCCTTCCAGAAAGGGATGTTTTGGGGATGTCTGCCAGCACCTGAGGCTTTACAAATGCTTCATCATGCTAATATCTAGGTCTCAAGTGGAGCCTGTGAGGTAGAAACTACTTTCCCTGCATTTTAAGGAATCTTGGCTCAGAGCAGGTAAGAGACTTGCCCAAGGTCACAGAGCAAGAAAGAAGCAGAGCCAAGATTCTAAGTCTGTCTGAATGCACAGCTGATGCCCTTACTCCCAGGAAACCCTCCAGTAGGATGAGAATTGTGGTGGGAGGAGGCTAGACCAGCAATTCTCAGTCCGCTATATCAGAACTCTGGATGGGGCCCAAGAATCTATATATTAACATGTCTCCAGTGATTCTGATGCTCTCTAAAATTGGGGGAGTGCTGCTAGGCCATATTTTTTGGGGGTGTTTTTTTGGTCTGGGGGTTTGTCGGGTTTGGTTTTATTTTGCTTTTTGTGGGTTTTTGTTTTGTTCATTTGCCGGCGTTGTTTTCTTTGTTTTTGTTTTTGATTTGCGGTACTCACTCCCACTGAGCTACACTCCCAGCCCTTTTTATTTTACATTTGAGACAGGGTCTCACTAAGTTGCCCAGGCTGGCCTTGAATTTGCAATCCTCCTGCCTCAGTCTCCCAAATCCCTGAGACTACAGGCACAGGACACCAAACCTGGATGGACCACATGGTCTTTGAGGAAGGGATTAGAATGGGTATTAGGAGAGTAGGTTAGACCACTCCAGCTCCTGTAGGCAGACAGGAGGTGACAAAGACTCTCCAGGTCGTTTTGAGCCCTCTTTTTGACTAGGCTCTCCTCCTTGGGCCCTGTGTCTGTCCTGCCTTGTCCAGTTGTAGCAAGAATCCTGGTAAGTCAGTCTAGAGAGAATCCCCCACCCTTGATATCCAGTCTCCACCTCCGTACATGGTCTCTGTTGCTATCTTCTACAGAAATCCTGTTAAGCCGGTTTAGCAAAAATCCCCTGCCCCTGAAGACTCCCCTGAGTAATTTCCATTCACTGATTACCCCCACTCTGCTCATTGGCCATAAACTCAACCTTCTCTTTGAGGTAACAGAGTTGATCCCCACATCTTTCCCCAGTGACAATAATCTCGAAACTCATGGAAAGAGTCCTAAATAGTGTTCCTTACTATTTTAACAAGTGTCAGAACTATTTTTTTCTTTAACAGAGGGAAGGAGAGGAGACTCATTGCCCCTTCCCAGAATCTCAAATCCCACATCTCCAACTGCAGAAGCGCAGAGGATGGTTTTCTCAGTCACCCTGCAGAGCTGGGCAGGCCTGGTTTTTGGTGGCTTTGAAATATCCCGTCCTCTGAGGGCACATTGGGGTGGCAGATGAAGTTGCCAGCAACATACATGGTAGCTGCCCTGGGCATGGGTCCACCCTTACCAGTGCTTCAAATCCTGACCTAGGAACCAGGACACAGGGCTGCGCCCTCTGCTGGCCAGGGCCTCTGCAGACACCTGCAGGGCAGCCTCCCTGGGGATCCCTGGGCAATTTACTGTGACCTTTAGCTAAAAACCAATCTCCCTCAGACACAGAGTGGGTGGCCCCGCCTTGGACAAGGGCAGCACATGACAGAGGCAAGCTGGGACCAGAGGTGTGACCCAGACCATGGCCCATCAGGGGATGGAGGCAGCCCAGGCTGAGAAGGTATCTACAAAGTCCAGAAACATCCAGATGACAGCAGGAAATGAATCAGGTCATGCCCAGAGAGAGACAGGACATTCTAAAATAGTGTTTGTCTCCTGACAGAAACTCATTTTCTCCCTAGGCTGGAGATCTGGGATGCCCCCAGGGATCTCAGACTGTATTTTATGTTTTCTGTTGCAGGCTGTGTGGGACTAGGATTCAAGGCCACGGGCTCTGCTCCTGACTCTCACGTTTACTGGCTGGATACCCATGGTAATTCTAGCCTCAGTCATCCCATCTGTAAAATGGAACCTCTCAGAGCCACAGAACCCACTCCCATCCGAGTCCACAGGGGCCTGGACCAGCCTGTTTTCAGATGAGGAAACAGGTCAGGAGTGGGAAAGGCTCTGTGGACAGATGCCTGGCAGGGGGAGGACAGTACAGTGGGATACGAGTCTTAGTGAATTAACAAGTTTGCTAACAAGTACCTAACACTTTATCATGCCACGGAGTGGAGAGAAGCAGTCTGGACCTCCAGGGAGCTCTCCACTTGCTGAGGGACCCATGATCTCCTAACCCTCCCGGGCACGTGTTTCGAGGATTAAGGCAGTGCAGTGGTGTTTGGGCCCCTTGGGCAGCTTAGGGGAGGGGGGTCACTATGAGAAAAGGGAGGAAGGCCAGGGCGAACTTGGCTGGAGGGGGCCTGGCAGGGCCCTCTGTGTGAACTCTGTGCTACTAGTAGGAAGCACCCATCCTAAGAAGAAGCAGACTAGGAGTCAGGGAAATGTTCCTTCCCACAGCCTCGACCCAGCCTTTCCATGCAAGAAGCTTCTCCTGTGCATAGAGCCCTGAAGACAGCCTCCGGCAGACCCTGGACCCCTCCCCAGTTCTCTCCATCCTGCCAGGTGATTGCCTGCTGAGCCCTCCAGCTATGCCATCTGCTGAGTGCTTGTCACCTGCTCAGTGCTCCATAGCGGCTGGGAATCTCCTCCTAAACTTGTCCATCTTTCCCTCCTTGCTGAAGCTGGGGATCTACACACATAGCCACAGAAAGGTGGTCCAGGACTCTGCCGGCTTTCAGACACCACCCTCCCAAGTCTAGAAATCTTGTCCCTGGCCACACCTCAGAATGACTAGGACAGACATTAAGAGGACAGATACCACTCAGTCCCTGAACAATTAAATCAAATCCTCTAAGGGTTGGGCCCCCATATCTATATTTTTAAAAGGTCTTCAGGGGATTCTGGTGTGCAGACGGGAATAAGAAGAGCCAATTTAGAAAACCGGAATGCCAAGATCGGAGGGACCCTATTAGAAGTGACAGCATGAATGTGCACACAAGCACACAGGTGTGCACTTCTCAGGTAAGGAAACTGAGGCTCAAAGCTCTGCTAAAGCGCACCCGGCAGGTCTATCATATGCAAGCTTGGACTCCTTATGCAGAACAATGTCATTTATTCCAAAAATATTATTGTGACTCACTATTGTGCACCAGATGGCAAAACTTTCCATCTTGTTAATGACCTGCTGAAATCTCACCTCCACTTCCATATTTCATCACCTCCCAGAGCCCATACAGGAAGTCTCTTCCCCATCCACTCAACAGGTCCTGAACAGCTTTCTTGTCCTCCACCACCAGTGCATCTGTTATGGTTTGGATCTAAATGTCCCCCAAAAGCTTATGTGTTGAAGGTTTGTCCCCAATGCAGCAATATTCAGAGGTAGGAAGTGATTGGATCATGAGAGCTTTGGCCTCCTCAGTGGTTTAATCCAGTGATAGATTTATAATTTAATGGGCTATTGGAAGGTGGTGAAAACTTAGAAAATGGGGCCAAGTGTGGGGAAGTAGGACCTTAGGGAAACACCCTTGTTGCTACCCACGCGTCCCTGGGCAGCGGATGAGGCGATCCGAACCAGCCGGATCGTCCCGCCGGGGGCCAAATCAGGAGATGAGTGCCAACGGCTGGAAACCGGGTCCCCCCTCGTCCAGGGACCCCTTCCCTCCCAGCCGGGGAAACGAGGCAACCACACGCAGAGGAATGGCAGCCCAGAATCCATTTATTACCAAGGCACATGGGTTTTATAGGGAGAGGAGAAGCCAAGGAATCAATAATCCTTCTAAGGGAGTTGCCAGGGGTTATGCAGATTTCGAGTACAGACAAACAACTAGGGAACAGCCTGTGGTCAGCACATTCCAACCCACCCTAATCTTCTTTTTGCACAACAATTAGGAAGCTTAACAAAGCGAGACCTAGCAGCCTTTCCTGAAGGAACTTATGGAAATAGTAATAAGATCATTCTAGGGCAGCTGATGAAATGGAGTGAAGGTCAGACCCCAACACACCCTTGAGGCTACAATTTGTCCCTGACCCCTTCTTCTCTCTCTCTCTCTTTGCTTCCTGGCCACCATGAGGTGAGCAGCTTTGCTCTACCACATCCTCCAGGCCGTGATGTTCCACCTCAGCACAAGCCCAGAAACAACAAAACCAAGTGACCTCTGAAACCAGGGGCCAAAATGAACCTTTCCTCATTAAAGTTGATTTACCTCAGGTGTTTCATCACAGCAATGGAAAGCTGACCACTGTAGCATCCTTATAGTGACAGGGTTAAAGAGAAGATTTTCTCTGGGTAAAATAGTGCAGAAAAAGGACAGAAAATTGGAAGGGGTTCTGAGACAAGCTCTTCTCGGGACCAGATGCTTTGCTCATGACATTAGAGATGCCACTTGGGTGTGGGGTCAGGGCAGGGGTACAACATTTTGTTCTCCTTGGACTGCAGGGCAGGCGTAGGAGTCTGCTATCACGCTGGCCCTTCTCAGCCTTCTCAGGCCTTACATCAGGCCACCACCCTCACCGCTACCATCACCCTTTATCCTGCTGTGTCAGCACTCCCGTGCTGCACCCCAGCCCTGGTGTGGCCAGAATCCCCAATGCCCTACAGCCCCCCAGGCTGGTGCGCGTGGAGCAGGGTCCACGTTACAGATGCAACTTGGCTCCCAGAAATGTTCCCTGTTCTAATCACTTTTTTAAACTCCACAAACACAATCTCTGCACCGTGATCAATTATTTAGCAGAAAATGATGCATCGTGTTAGCAGCTAGATGGCATTTAATATGCCCCCAGAATTCTAATGATGTGCCATCACCATAGACCTAAAGCAAAGTTTCCCTTGCCCGTGTTTTTGAAGTCTTCCCGGAGTGGAGAGGAGCCAAGATCTATATGCTTTCGGCTGCTGTCGGACTTAGATGGCCCCTGGAATGTAATCAGCTCGGTCGCTACTGTGCAGTGTCCTTGTGACTTATTTGTTTTCTTTCTGCCTCGCAAATTACTCCTTTTGAAAGGCTGTTTGTTTAGTGTCAGGAGGTTATTAAGCAAACTTAAAGCTTGGGACCTTAGTCTAATCAGGCAGGAGTGGGGCCAGGGAGGGTGATTCAATATTTAAGAAGCCACTCCTTCTGTCACCATACCCCAAAGCTAGCAGCCCTCCAATTCGGAGGCCCCAGTCAGAGGGTAAGGCATTAGCTGCTGGGAAGTCCTGGATGTCCCATATTCCAACATCCGAGCCCTGGGATGTTGCTGGACACAGGCCTAGAGGTGACCAAGAAGGGACTCCAAAGTCCCTGCATATCCTTTAGCTCCAGCTTCCCTTGTCCTTGGTCTCCTGGACCTCTGGCCAGGACATTTTCCCTAAAGACCTACAGCATCCCTGCAACTCAGATGCTAGGACAAACTCCAGCTCTCTCCATGCAAACCCATCGTGCGACTATTTCCCATGTATTTTCAATGTGTTGGACTCTGCTTATAACTTGCAACAAGACTACTATAGGTTCAGCCCACCCTACGTGCCTGGTACCCTGCCTGGCCTTTGCAGGGGACGCATTTATTCCTCCAAGTTCATAGCAACTTGTATGTTTTTTCCAAAGGAAAACCCAGAGACAGAGAGGTTCAGATGCCTGCCCAACTCCCTCAGCTTGTGTGTGGCAGAGGCAACATTCAAGCAAGGGTCTGTCTGACCCAAAGTCAGGGCTCTGTTCCCCACAGCAGACTGACTGAGCATTGAGATAGGAGAAGTCCCCCCACCCAGATGGTGAGGGTGTTATTGATAGTGCCTATTTTCTGAATAAGGAAATTGAGATCTACAGTTAACATTGATGTCCAGAGCTCCACAGATCTGTCCATGTGTTAAAATTCCCAGAACTGGGGGCTGGAGCGGTGGCTCAGTGGTTGTGGTCCTTGCCTGGCATGTGTGAGGACACGGGATCGTACCCCAGCACCATGTGGGAGCAACGAAAGACAAGTGAAAAACTAAATAAAATTAATTCTCTCTTTCTCTCCCTGTCCTGCTCTCTCTCTCTTTTTAAAAAAAGAAAAGCAAGGAAAGGACTCCGCTTGCATTTTTAGAAGATTTTTACATATGCACTTTGATATACGTTGTATAAATCATTTGTAATACGGAGAAGAAAAGGTTGGCAAAATGAAAGTTGTTTTTGTTAACTATAGAATAGATGAGAAGGAGGATAAAGAAGGTTTGTACTTTCATTCTGTATACATCTACTTGAATTTTCTTATACTGACAAGGCATTACTCTTATTTAAAAGAAAAATGGGAAAGAATGCAAATAGTCATTCATTACTTGCTTAGCGTTTTAAAAATGGGGGTCTTAGAATATATCCTTTTAGTGCCAGATGGCCTTATGTTATTCTAAGAACATGCCACATAGCCTTCGGAGTTGGAGATACAGTACTTATTAACACAAAGGAGATAGCTGGGGCACCCTGGAGGAGGGATCCTGAAGTCTGGGAACGAGGCTCGCAGGCAAGAGAGACCCCCTGGGCCCACCCAAAGGGGAAACAGACACTTCCATCTGCAAGACTGTACTGAGCAACACAGGAGCCTACAGGAAACCAACAGCACCAGTCCTGCCCTTGAAGCTGACCTGAGCATCTGCTTGGGAGGACAAGGTGAGCGGATGAAGAATGATTAATAACAGAAAAATGTGGGTGCGGGCTGAAGCAGTGGCTCGGTGGTTTCGGTGCTTGCTTGGCATGCGCAAGTACATGAGTTCAAACCCCAGCACCACGTACACAATAAAGTGTCAGAGGAATGAAACTCACATGAAAAATTAAATGAAAATGGCTTCTCTCTTTCTCTCCTTCTCACTGTCCCCTCTTTCTTTAAAAAAATAAAAAAGTGCAGATAATAAGAAGAGCAGGGGCACTGTGGCCATCAAGTTAGCATCTCCCCAGCCTCCTTTTAGGCAGGTGCTTCTGGTCACCTCCTTTACTCGCCTAGCAATCCAAGGAAGCACATGATGTCTCAGAAGTTTTCTTTTTTCTTTTTCTTGTCTTTCTTTCTTTTTTTTTTTTTTTTTTTGGTTCCTTTCCTCTCTTTTCTTGGCATGAGGATTGAATCCAGAGGTGCTTAACCACTGAGCCACATCCCCAGCCCTTCTTATATTTTATTTTAACACAGGATCTCACTAAGCAAGGCTTAGAGCCTTGCTAAGTTACTGAAGCTGTCTTTGAATTTGTGATCCTCCTGCCTCAACCTTCCGAATCACTGGAATTTCAGGCATGCGCCACCGCACCCAGCTCTCAGAAAAGTTTCATATCCTGACCGCAGCCACAGATCCATTCAAGAGATGGACTTGAATTCAAACCCATTCTGAGGCCAAAGCCATAGCACTGTATAAAAACCACTCTGGTCCCCACTGTGCCTCTTACCTAGAATCTGGTCAGTACACACAGCCTAGGAGACCAGAGCTGACCATGGGGTCATTAAAGGAACAAGAACAAAGTTTCATATCTTCACCAAAGACCAGCTCAGAATTGGTCATGTACCTGTGTGGCAAATACAGATAATGTCAAAAAACGTAATTCGAGGAAAGTCATGCCTCAGAGCTCCATTTGGCATAATCATATTAAATATTAGCCATTTGGAGAAATGCAGATCTTTGAAGCCATCTAAGAATATAAGATGTTCAGTTCCCTTTCAGGTGAGGAAATCAGGGTCAGAGAGAGCAATTGTTTCGTAGTCACAAAGCAAGTGAGCTCCAGACCTGGCTCCTGAGCCAAGCCTTCAGGCTGCTCAGAGATCTCGCTATCCCACTAGACAGCCTGCAAGCATCGGAGGCTCGTGCTCCCTGGCTCAAATCCGCCCTTGGCAGCCCAAATCCGCAGTCCTTGCTTGCCTAATAGCATCATTTCCCCTCTTGACGTGTTGTTTAATCACCCTCGTCGCGTTGAGGGGGTGCCCAGCCGAGGCTTCTGATCTCAAAGATGGCTCCCGGAAAAGATGACATGTTGCATTAATGTAAACTTTTTCAAATAATCTCTCTGAGAAAAAAAAATCCTGGTTTTGTGCTATTTATACACTGGCACAAACCCTGGGACCATTCGGATATATTTCTGTTCACTTTGGCCTGCTCACAGTCAGGCCCCCAGCCAGGGTAAGAGGCCCACCTCTGGGGTAAGGGTGGGACCTTGTGGTCCCACCTAGGGGTCTATAGAATCATATGAAAGGGCGAATGTGGCCACCCAGGAAGGCAGGCAGTCTGGGAAGACAGATGCCCTCTTAGAGAGGGTCCCCAGCCATCTCAGATTCCCAGCCAAGGCAGAGTTGGTTCTGGATCCTCTTCCTTCAAGATTCCATCACAGGCCCAAATTCCAGGCCCTGAGAGAATACAAAGAAATAGGGTGGGCACTGGTGAGTGCTGGTTAGAAGGACAGACCATCCCCTCGGAACCTCTGAGACACTGGCATCTACGTATCCTGCTGAATGCTTTTTGAGCCGATTCTGTTTTCCACATATGGTTACCTCCTTATTCAGTAGCCAGCTCCAGTTGTTTCGCTCTATCATCTTCGTGCCGATTCCACGACCACCATCAGCATGAGCAGCAGAGTGATTCGAGTCATTGGCTTTAGAAGTGGCAAGACCCAGGCTGGAGCGGTGCTAGCCTGGCATGCATGAGGACACGTGTTCAAACCCCAGTACCATGTACACAACTAAGTGTTGGAGCAACAAAGGCCACATGAAAAACTAAATAAAAATTGATTCTCTCTCTAAGAAAGAAAGAAAGAAAGAAAGAAAGAAAGAAAGGCAGGCAAGGCCCACCCAAGTTCCAGTCCTGTCCCTGCCACTTCCTCATCGCTGTTCAGTCTCGTATCAGAGATGCAGGGAGGCGTACTTAGGAAATGGAAGCTCATGACGTTGGAAAGATGTCACTGGTTGCGTTGGTCAGCTCAGGCTGCCACAACAAGATAACACAGATGGGGCAGCGTTCAAACAACAGGCTTGCGTGATCAACGTGCCAGCAAATTCCACGTCTGGGGAGGCTCTCTTTCTGGTTTGCAGATAGTGGGTGTCTCCTTGCAATGTCCTCAAACAGCAGAGAAAAAGAGAGAAAGACAGAGAGAGGACATGCTCTGGTCTCCTAACAAGGGTGCTAATCCCACAGGATCAGAGTCCCACCCTTATGACCTGGTTTATACTTCATTACCTCCCTCTAAGCTATAAATGCAGTCACACTGGGAGAATGAGGAATTGAGGACTTTGGGAGGAATGCAATTTAGTTCATAGCACTGATGAAAGAACCCAGGGAGCTTCTCTGACACTTCAGTTTCCAGGAGGATCAACATTTTCCTCCAGAGGTAGCCAGCGGCCTCCTGGGCTCTTCTGTTATCATTTCTGCTGCTTCATGGGGCCAGACAGGACTACAAATTCTCCGGCTAAGATTTGCCCAGAAGAATGTGATTTGGTGGCTAAGGAATACCCACAGTGGCCCAGACTGGCACCCTTGATCCCTTCTCTCATCACCCTCCCTCCCAGCCTGATCCCTGGGAGGGTCACAGTGGGAAAAACCACAATCCTTTGCAGTCTTGTTTTCTGGATCAGGGCCCCACTATGGTCAAAAGCCAAGAGCCCACACAACAGCCCTGATCCCAGGTCCTGAGCCTTCCACCCCTCTCCCCATGCATCCAGCTCAACAGACACCAGCTACGCACCTGCTGTGTGCATGGGCTTTCATTGTCTCCGTGATTGCTGGTCCCTGCCCATGGCTTGAGCTGATGTTCCCTCCAGGCTCAGCCTGAAGAGTCTCTACTGCACAGGAACTGAGTGGAAGAGCGGATGTTTCAAGGTGCATCCATTCACTCCCAGAAGCCTCTTGCCCCTATCCCCAGGCTGTGGAGCATCAGCACAGCCCCTGCAGGGAGGGCAAGTTGTGGGGCCTCCAGGTTCTTAAGCCATACTTGACCCTCATTCCCTGCCATGCCCTTCCTGACCCACACCTTGAGGAGTTCTGCTTGTGCAAGAAACTTCAAACAAGGGTACCAATTTCCATATGTTTACTTAATGACTTTAATTGAAAAATAAAACCACTCAAAGCTAAGTAATTATGATCTCCCTACTTGGATTTTGGGGATTAAGGATTAGAGGGGGAAACAGCTCCTCTTTCCTTCTGTTTCTATAAGTCTTGCCATTGGCCATGTTCCTCTGGATGCGGATATCAAGGGGGACCCATGGCTCTTCTCACCCCTCCCACTTTCCGTCCGGGGTGTCCTCGCTCACTCATTCATTCATTCATTTCCTTCATTCATTCGTTCTCTCCATAAGCACCTTCCATGTGCTGGGTGCCATCCAGGCCATGGGCAAGCAGAGGGAACCTGACAGAGGTGACTCCCAGCTGCACCCTGTGACAGTGGCAGTATCCCAGGACCTCAGTGTCAGAGCTAGGTGGGCCCTTCCAGCTCCCTGGTTCTGACTCCTCGTTTTATGGAGGTTGCAGGCTTCCCTGAGCAGCCAGCCAATGGCTAGAGGCCACCCATCCATGGCCTAGACTGGTCCCTGATGTCCCTTCTTCCAGCTCTATGGAGAAAGCTGCATTAAGACTTCCCAGAACCAACCAGGGACCATGCCCCACTCTCTCTCCGCACACCTCACCCAACGCAGTTGCTCCCAGGTGCTGACAAATGTTGTGAATGTCTTCCACGCCCCCAGGTACAGCAACCAGCTCCACCCCTTTGCCCTGAGCCGGTAGTTCCTGGAGGGCAACAGACACAGCCTGGGAGGCATTTCGTGACAGAATCCCCAGGGCTGAGGGGATCATCCTCTGTTCTATGAGAGCTGAGACCTCAGCCTTCGCATTTCCAGGGTAAGAAAAAGACATAGCTTTGAACTCCAGCGCTGCCCTCATCTGCTTTGGGTCCTTGGACTAGTCTCAATCTTGCTGTACCTTGATTTGTTCATCTGTAAAATGGAGCAAATAATGTAACTCCCCTCATGGGTTTCTTGCGAGCATTAGGTGACACACAACACGTGAAGCACCTAGCACTATATCTGCCAAATGCTCAGGTAATGTGGGTTCTTTCCTCTGCCTCCTCAGCATAGCCTGCAGGCCCTCACCTGGCTCAGGGGTACTCTGTATGCCTGGTGCTTAGTACTGATGACAGAGTGGCCAAACTGGACCAGGACGGGGCTGCCCAACCAAGCAGGCTGGTGAGGGGACATGCAGCAGGCTGCAGGCAAATGCTTCCCGAAGCACCTCCTGGGCCTCCTCCCCTCTCCTGCACGCTTCCTGCCCAATGGGACAAAGAGTGGGTACGTTGCTACTCCCCGGCCCTCTGGCTACCTTCTGGGGACTGTGTCACTCTCCCCTGTGATCCCGTTAGGATCTTGGTCAACAGTCCCATTGTGCATATCTTCAGGAGACTGGGAGCTCTTGCACCTTGCCAGAGAAGTGTTCCCCGCATCTCAGGCCCTCCCAGCCCGTGATCTCTCACCTCCCTCCCCTATCCTTCCTTAACCTTCCCCTGCTTCCCTATTACAGATGGTCTCCTCCTCCGGCTGGAAATGGCCAGAAATGGGTGCACGCTGTTTCTCAAATCCAAAAACATCCCAGAGCACTAGGGCTCAGAAGCAACCAAGTCCCGGCAGACCCATCCCAGAGGAAGCTCGTGTGTTCAGGGAAGGATCAGGCATGGGCTGGTGGTGAGACAGCCAGGGCCAGCAGGCTCAGGGAGTTGCGTCCTAGAGATGTGGCCAGTGGATAAGCCTTTATGAGGCAGGCAATGGGGGCTCCAGAGGGAAAGAAGGACATAATCAAGAGGGGGACCTTCAGATGACCTCTCTGGTGCCCTGAGCCAGACAGACCAGGGAGGGGGAGAAAAGTGGAAGCTACTGCAGATGTGGGAGTGAGAGACAAAGGGCAAGGGGGACTGGCAGAGCCAAGCACTGTGGGATGGAAAGAAAGACATAGGTGTGAGGAGTCTACAGGAAGAGCCCACAAAACCCAGGACATTAAAGTGAAGACTCAGAGCTGCTATGGCCAGGCATTGTGGGAAGTAGGGGGAGAATAAGGAGGAGGGGCTGACTCGGAGAGAGCAGCAACAGGTGGGCTCCCCTTTCCCCTCCCATGGCATAGTGTCCAAGTTTTCCCCAGTGGACATGAAGGACTTTTATGAATTGGGAAAAAAGTCCAAAAAACTATTCCTAATAAAGAAAATTAAAGAAACACTCTTCCTCATTCAGTTACATATATCAGCTATAGAAAGTCCAATTTAAAAAAAAATCAGGGCTGGCTCAATGGTTGAATGCTTGCCTGGCATGTGCATGGACTGAGTTCAAACCCCAGCACCACATACACAATTAAATGTCAGAGAAACGAAGGCCAGATGGAAAAGTAAATAAAAAGTGATTCTCTCTTTCTCTCTTTCACTGTCCCCTCTCTTTAAAAAAAAATTTTTTTAAAGTAAAAAAGGGCTGGAGCAGTGGATCGCCGGTTATGATGCTTGCCTGGTATGCATGAGTACGTGGGTTCAAACCCCAGCACCATCTAAACAGCTAAGTGTCAGAGCAACGAAAGCCACATGAAACAACTAAATAAAAATAGATTCTCTCTCTCTCTCACTCTCTCTCTCTCATTGTCCCTCTCTCTTTAAAAAAAAAAATTCTGGAGGGCTGGAGCAGTGGCTCAGCAGTTGGAGCACTTGCCTAGCATATGCGAGGACCCAGGTTCAAACCCCATTACCACATACACAACTAAGTGTTAGAGAAACAAAGGCCAGATGAAAAACTAAACAAAATTGATTCTCTCTCTCTCTTTAAAAAGAAAAATCTTCTGGCTGGGACTATGGAAGGAAAATGTGTCCCTTGCAGCTTGCAACTCAGGTGCAGCCACCCGGAAGACAGGGCAAGCACGGTTGCCTCCTCCTCCCACATGGGGGTACCCTCTCAGGGTCAGAGGCTTCAGAAGTCCACACTGGCCCTGTTGCCCTAGCTGTGATTTATAGAATGTGAGTCACAGATCCCAGCTGTGATCAGCTGAGTGTGAGCCCAGCCTGTGACCCTCTCCTTCTTGGGCCAGAGCTGCTTGATGTAGCCAAAATGGCCAGATAGGGCAGATGGAAGGCAGTCATGCCCGCCCATCCTCACTTCTCACTGTCAGGGCAGTGGGAGAGAGACCGTGTGGACACAATGTGACCACGCAGCCCTGAAGCAAAGGTCAAGACAAGAGCGGCCAGGGACCCAAGCCTGGAACATTCCGGGGGGACTCCCTGGAGGAGGAGTCCCTGAGCTGACATTGGGAACAAGCAGAAGTTGCTCAAGCAGGCTGTGGGGCTTTCCAGGCAGTGGTGACTGGCTGGGGACAAAGGCACTGAGAAGTCAGAGTGCAGCAGGAAAGTCAGGATAATGAGAATTTTGTTGGTTGTGCCTGCCCGTCACATGGGTGAGAGAGGAAGATGGAAGGGTTCAGCAGAGGCAGGTCACCTAAGTGCAGCCCAAAATACTCGGACCTCCATCAGAAAGACAATAGGGACAAGAGGGAGTTCTCGATGGATTTTAAAGCAGAGAGAGAAACTGGGAGCTACATGGCTGGTTTTGCATTTCTGAGAGCTAAGGCCACAGTGCAGAGCAGTTTTCTTAGATGATGTCATGACCCACATGGATTTACCAGATGACCAAGACAAGTGGGTGTATGTACAAGTTTCCTATTCCTGCTGTAACAATTTACTACCCATTCAGTGGCCTGAATGGCCAGAAACTTCTCTTACAGTTATTCCGGTCAAAAGTGTGAAGTGGGGGGTGCTGGAGCAGTGGCTCAGTGGTTACAGAGTTTCCCTGGCATGCATGAGTGTGCGGGTTCAAACCCCAGCACCACGTACACCATGAACCACAAAGTGTTCGAGCAATGAAAGCCACATGAAAAACTAAGTAAAACTGATTCTGTCTTTCTCTCTCTCTCACTGTCCCTCTCTCTCTTAAAAAAAAAAATCTGAAGTTGGGGGGAAGGCGGGGATGGAGTGGTGGCTCAGTGGTTACAGAGCTTGCCTGGCATGCATGAGTACACAGGTTCAATCCCAGCACCATGTCCACAATGAAGTCTTAGAGCAATGAAAGCCAAAGGAAAAACTAAATCAAATTGATTCTCAATCCAGAGAGAGAGAGAGAGAGAGGGACAGTGAGAAAGAGAGACAGAAAGAAATCAAATTTTATTCAGTTTTTCATGTGGCTCCCATTGCTCAGACACTCTGTTGTGTACGTGGTGCTGGGATTGGAACCAGAGTCCTTGCGCATGCCAGGCAAATGCTGGAACCACTGAGCCACTGCTCCCCTACCCCTTGCAGCTTCTGGAGGCTGTGTGAAATGCTTGGCTTGTGCCAGCAGCATCCTGATCTCTGCCCCCATGGGCATATGGCTTCCTCCTGTCCAGTGTCAAATCTCCCTCTTCTTCTCTTTCACAAGGACACTTGTGACAGCGTTGGGCCCACCTGAAAGGTCCCAGATCGTCTGCCCCATCAAAATCATTAACTTAGTCATATCCACAAAGTCCCTTTTTCCTCGTACAGTAACATTTACAAGTTCTGGGTTTCCGGTATGTTTCCGGTGCATCACTCACCACCCACAGTGAGTCATTCTTAGGCACTGACAGGGTACCAGACTCCAGTTGTGGATTTTGCAGTGAACAGGCAAGCCTGATGCCCGCCCTCATGAAGCCTTGGAGCTGATCCAGGGCCCGGGCTCTGCCTTGCACGGAGGGCTGTCCATGACGTGTCCTTGGCTGTCATTCACATGGTGTGCAGAGGAGGGAAGGGCATGTGTGTGAGTGAGGTGGGCAAAGGGGGGATTGCAGCAACTTAGAACCTAGAGCCATTGAGGCTGACCAATCAGGAGCCACTCAGCGCTGGACAGGGGTCCTCAAGGACACCACTGTGCCAGAGGTTAAATCTTGGATTGCTGCAGCACTGGAAGGTCCAGTGGTCCTGGGGGAGAGGCCAGGGAAGCAGGGGTGGCTCTGAGCAGTGGCTACTCATTAATCAATAGGGAAGTATTTAAATATTTAAGTTTTGGAATAAAACATGTGAACATCTTAATCTATCAGCTTGGTGGGCCGAACACCAGCTCCAGGTTTGGGGGCAGGGGTCGGGCGATCTGTTTTGAATGCGTTCGCTTGGAGTGGCAGTTGAACAGCTGAGGAGTGGAGCTAGGCAGGGGGCTGGGAACCAAGGTTTCTGGCGTGGCGTGGGAGGGACAGTGCGTGCAGCAGAGGCGGGCATCCCACCCCCACACCCGCCATCCAATACCTGGAAGAGTGCGTCATGGAAACCCGCTCTTCTTCTCAGGCATTGATGGAGTGTGAACAATTCCATCACCTGCCTTTCTTTCCCCTTAACTTTTCTCTAAGCAGTTCTGTATTTTTCTTAAAAGCCCTTTTATTATAGAATAAAATGTACCCGTCATCTAACTGCGTTGACTGGAGCCAGCACTCAGGGCTACAAATCTGCCAGTTCCTGGATGGTTTCTTTGTCCCCTCACTGTGATTCCCAGGGTCTGGCAAGGGGCCTCAATCCACAGGCCACAGAACCTCTGGCAACAAGGGGGAGGGTCCCGGCATCTCCTGTTCCCCCATAGGGCTGGAAGTATTGGTGGATAAATAAGATCCAAGAAAAAGATGGGAATGGAAAGTTCAGACTGACTTCCACTAGAAGGAGTAAGAGGAACACTGCAGCTTTACCCACTTTGTTGCTGGATAAACTGAGACCCAGAGTGCAAACATAACCAAATGTCCTATCATGTTTGTTTTTTTTTTTTTTTAAGAGAGAAGGACAGTGAGAGAGAGAGAGACAGAGACAGAATCAATTTTTATTTAGTTTTTCACATGGCTTTCGTTGCTCCAACACTTAGTTGTGTACATGGTGCTGGGGTTTGAACCCGTGTACTTACGCATGCCGGGCACGCACCGTAACCGCAGAGCCACCGCTCCAGCCCCTACCATGTTTATAGTGAAGGTGGATCTGGCTCTCGGAAGGTCCCATCTGTCTTACCTCCCTTGATTTGCTTAGGTCATACATTCATTCTAAAGCACATCTCAGGACCGCAAGTGCAGCTCAGTGTTAGAGCTGAGTGAGGCCCTGGGTTCCAACCGGGCACTGCAAATATATAAAGAAAGAAAGAAGATGAGTCCTGGCACACTACAGGCAGGTCAGCTGTCCTAGCCCAGGGTTTCCACACATTCCCCTTCCTGCACCCCCAACTAGTGTCACAGTCAAAACCTCTCCAGGCTGCTCAGGATCTGTGAGTAAAGCTCTTCTTTGCATATGTGAGTATGACTGAGTCACACTGGCCGGCTGTGACAGCTCCAAGTGGACACAATTCATCCCATAGCCCAGAACAGCACCTCTCTTTCAGGAGTCCCAACACACTCCACACATGTGAAGCAGTTCCTCCTCAGCCAGGCAGGAAACAGAGAGGGCGGAGAAGGAGGTGGAGCAGTGGGGTGTGCCACAGGGGTGGAGGGAAGGGCTTCTGAGAAGGTGACCTGACCCAGTGCAGACCTGACCAGGGTAAGGGGGAAGCAGGGAGGACATCTGGGGACAAAGTGTTCCAGATAGAGTTATGGAAAGGACAGAGGCCTGAGCTGGACAGTGCTTGGCACCCAGAACAACAAGGAGGGAGAGAGGAGGTGGGCAGCGTGGGATGGCAGTGAGGATGGGATGAATCTGAACTCAGACCTTGAGTCTCCACTCTTCTCCTTTTCTCATGTGCAAAGGGGAAATCATCAGAGGTAGGTACCCAACTGTTAGGCTTTAGACCTCATATGACCCCCATGGGCCATGTGTTGAAGGCTTGGTTCCAAGTGCGGGACCCTTTATGTCGCAGTGAGTCTCACTATCATAGCCACAAGACAGTAACTTAAAAAACACTGTAAATAACAGAAAGATCAATAGATAGAGTACAGGGGAGGGAACAGGAGAAGGGAGAAGGGGAAGCACTAAGGACTGAATCAGAGTGAATTTTATTCCATGCTTTCATAATTATGTCAAAATGAATCCTAATGTCATGAATAACTAAAAAGAACTACTCTTTTAAAAGACCACTTGATCTGGAGTTGCCTTTCTGCCGTGTTCTAGCTGAGTGCCTTTGGACAGGTCTCATCACCTCTCTGAGCCCCTGATTCCTTGCCTGTACAGTGGGAGTCATGGTTCCCGCCCTGCCTAACTCAGAGGATGGCAGTTCGTATCCAGATACGTGGTCCCTGTGGGAATGGCTTGGAAACCACTGTGTCATACACACAGAGGGGCTTGTTGAAAACCTGTGCAGGGGTGAGACCTGGGATTCCCCCCCAGAGGGCTCGGGTGGGGGGCTCCCACTGCCCTGGCAGCTCTTCCTGGGGCAGTCCTTCCTTTTCTGTTCTTGCCCTCAAATTTCTCCCATTTCTCTTTGTTCTGTGGCCCCTGTGTCCTGCATCAGTCACAGAGAACCCTTCTTGCGCTTGAGCTTCTCCACTTGGGATAGGGGCACTCACTCCTTACGTGAGGGAGCCATCCTGCCCTCTTCCTTCCAGCCCCTGGCCCTGTGTCCTGAAAGATCTTTCTGCATGGAATTTGACCCCACCTCTTCCCTAATTCCAACACTTCTCTGGTTTCCCATGCCCTCAGACAACTTTCTCAGCTCTCTTTCAGGTCAAACAAAGCCATACGGTCCCCAAAGAGTTTTCCAACCTCCCTCTATGCTAGTCTTTGTCTATAAAGAACCAAATATGGGGACTGGAGAAGCGGCTCCAAGGCAGAGCTCTTGCTGGGCATGCATGAAGACCTGGGTTCGATCCCCAGCACAACTAAGCAAGGAAAAACCAAAAGCAGGTGAAACAACAATTAAAATTGACTCCTAAAAAAGAAAAAAAGAACCAATTACCATTTCTCTACACTGCCTATTCTCATACCTCCACACCTTTCCATGTACCATTCTCTTTGCCCGGGATGCCCCTCCTATGCCCCAAACTTCTATTCAACTGACTGAAGAACTCTCAGTCATCCTGCCAAACCCAGTGTGTGTGTCATTTTGGGGGACAAGCCTTTCTGGGTCGTGTACTCTTTCTTTGGAGAGGACACAGGTCCCTTCCTCTAATGTGCTGTCCTGGATCTCCTACGTACTTGTCCCATTTAGACCATGATGCCCCTCCACCTTGGGGCATCTGTCCCTCCACCAGGCCAGGCCTCAGCACGCAGGTCCTCTCAGCTTCCCCAAAACCTTCTATAGGACCTGGCACACATTAGGTGGTCATAAAGGTTAATTGAGAGGAAATGCAAGCGTCCTGGGGGAGACGGTCCTTTTGCCTTGAAACTCAATGAGATTTAGTCATCTCTGCAAATTGGACAGGTGTGGGTGGGGGAGCAGCCACTGGGTGAAGAAGCCCAGCCAGCTACATCTCCAACTCAGGGAATATTACCGACGACCACGTTAGTGACACAGGTGTTTTAGACGTTCTCCTATTGACCCTCCTGAGAAAGGCTCTAAATTTAGTGCCCCTAAGACCCAGGCTGGTGAATTTGCAGCCTCACAAATGGCTCTCACCGGGGAGGAAGCCGAATTCGATTTGCATGTCAGAGGAGCGTTATCTGGTACCTGATGTAAGACTAATTTTTATTATTAAATTATCAACACTGATTTACTGAGAAATACGGTACTGCCGGGAGCTATTTTTAACCTCCCGCCTCAGCCCCACTCAGCAAACAAATCATCCTTTGAAGGACACTGCATTTGCAAAAGTGAATTAGGTGAATAAATATCCATCTATTCATGAAGTTTCTTTATTGAGAAATAAATAAATAAAGGCCTGAATGCCTTCATTGTCCCCCTGGCAGGATGACTTCTGCCTAGCCCTGCAGCCAGGCGGAAGGGCGGACCTTGGGAGGTGCTGGGGTGGACGTGGGCAGCCCCGTGCCTGGGAACCCATGAAGCCCTGACCCGGGCCAGGGCAGGTGGGGAGTCCCGGTCCTGCTCTGGAACTTGCCCATCTCTGATTCTGCAATGCAACTTTCTCTCTGTGGGACCTGGGCACTCTTCTCTATTCCTCAGCTTCCCAATGCAGTGAAATGGGGATAATTCCGACCTCGGTTTTGCAGGGTTTGGGAAGATGAAATGGGATTCGATAATACAATATCAAACCACGTAGCAAGAACCCAGTAAATGTTACTTATTGTTATAGTCCAGATTTTTGCTGAAACGGGGAGAAAGGTAAAGACGGAAGCCTCTCCCGGGGCAGCCCTATGATATCTTGGAGGATGGACCTTGGAGTCAGACCTGGATTCCCACAGCTGTGTGCCCCTGGGCAAACTACTCAACCTTTCTGTTCTTCAAATTCCAAGTCTTCGAAACAAGCAAAATGACACCTACGTCTGCTGGAAAAGCGGAGATCATGAGTGTGAGCCATACAGTGAGGCCTCTGGCAGTGAGTAGCTGCTCAACAAGCTAAGGATGTCGGTAACAGAAGGTCACTCTTATCAAGCTTAGTACAGTCATCAGCCCCTCCCTTATCACATTCTCAACTCTTCCTTTATCCTTGACTTCTCCTCTGCTCTCTAAAATTGGTGCTCCTCTGGGATAAAATGAGAATCAAAAATCATACCTCAATAGAGTTTTCTTTTTAAGTAGAAAAAAGAAAAGAAGCCACCCTGAAGGAGAAAGAGGTGCTCAATTTTCTGATTGGCGACATCTTTATTTTAAATTGATACCTTGTTTATTGTAAATTATACTAATTTGCAATAATTTAAAGATTGTATTTGAATCTCAGAGCCGGGCGGGCGTGATGGTGCACGCCTGTAATCCTAGCAACTTGGGAGGCTGAGGCAAGAGGATCGCAAGTTCAAAGCCAGCCTCAGTCAGTTAGCAAGGCCCTAAGCAACTTAGCAAGACCCTGTCTCAAAATTAAAAATATAAAAAGGGCTGGGGATGTGGCTCAGTGGTAAAGCTCCCCTGGGTTCAATCCCTGGTACCACACACACCAAAAAAAAAAAAAAATTAACCTCTGCTAATGATTGTTTTGGTATCCCCTTAATTTTTTTTTTAAGAGAGAGAAGGACAGTGAGAGAGAGAGAGAGAGAGACAGAATCAATTTTTATTGAGTTTTTCACATGGCTTTTGTTGCCCTGACACTTACTTGTGTACGTGGGTGCTGGGGTTTGAACCCGTGTACGTGTGCATGCCGGGCAAGCGCTGTAACCGCTGAGCCACCGCTCCAGCCCATGGTATCCCCTTAATTTTGCATCTTGCTCTAGTCCTCGCCTGCATGGAGGCAAGAAGAAGCCTCCCCACTGCAGCCAAGAAACTCCTTTTGGCTGCAGAGCCCAGTGGAGGGAGAGTGGGCTGGGAGACAAGGCCAGCTCACCAAAGGCCAGTGCACTGCTTGAGAATCGCAGGTGGATATAGGAGTGCGGGAGCAGAAATCAATGAGGATGACAGATGTGCCGTTGTGCAGGTGGGAAAGCTGGAGAGCTAATTTGGAAAACCCCGGCGAGGCCCTGGCCCCCAGCAGCTGCTGGCAAACACCCACTAACTCTGGCTTCTCCCGAGGGGCAAACAATTCCTTGCTGTTTGAGGGTTGGACCACAGGCTCCTTAACTTGGCAGCCCCGTTTGCCCGGCGATGTGAAAGGAGGCAGCTGAGAGTGGGCTATGAAGACCAGAGAGCCGGCCTCTGGATCTGCAGACCAGGGATGCATCTTCCAGCGCAGTGGGCACGGCCCTCTAGTCCCGGAGCCGGGCTGAGCCAAGCAAGCGGTATTCTCTGAATGACCTGAAAGAGACATGGGGACCTCTCAGCTTGCTCCCGCGCCCCTCAGGTTGACCACACTCAGACCCCTCTCTGTGAGCCCTTGGAAGCTGCCTAGACCGACGGAGACCAATGCTTCACTGACCTTAGCCTGTTTGCTGTGCTGCTAAGGGGGGACGTTGTAACTGACCCACCCAGCAAGAGGGGACATTGCAGAAATCCAATGGGAAGGAGCCCTGAGCCCTCTGTATTCTCACGCGCTGGTGAGAGCGGGCCTGACATGCTGGCATACAAACAAGAGAGGACACGGCTGCCAGTGCCCTTTAGAAAGGATCCAGTGGAGCCAGGTGTGGGGCTGCACGTCTACAATTCCAGCAACTCTGGAAGCTGAGACGGGGGATCGCAAGTTCAAGGCCAGCCTTGACAACTTGATTAAAAAATAAAATAAGAAAGGCTGGGGGTGTGGCTCAGTAGTAGAGTGTCCCTGGGTTCAATCCCCAGTATGATGAAAAAGAAAAAGAAAAAGAATGGAAAGGATCGGTAGCATGAAAATGTGCTGCACATCTAGGTGTCTGCTTCTGGGTTTCCAGGTACCAACCAGAGAGAGGGTATCCACTGGGTGCACAGTGGCAGGGGACAGTAAGTTTTGAATGGATGCTGGTGGCAGGTTCCCCGTTGATCCCACTGCGCGGGAGGGGCATCTTGTACCGCCTGGGCCGCCTGCCCTCCAAGGACCTGTTTGAGTGGGCACTGCTGACCAGCCCCACCCCAACCTCAAGTCCTGGGAGCTTTAGTGGGATTAGCAGGTGTTACTATGCACGGCAGCAAGGGCTGTGTGCTTCAGTTTGCAATCAAGCCTGGTGGACCAGGGCTGTCAATGGGAGCTTGCATATTCATGTGGCAGAACCCTAAGGCTTAGCCAGGGCCCAATTATGCAGGGCCTTATTCACCTGCAAGTCAATAAGGACGCCCCGCCACGATCTGACAGCGGTCCTAAGTAGCGGACACTCAGGGACCATGCTCACCCCCATGGCTCATCCTCTCTGGGAGGCAAAGGCAGGAATGGTAGAAGGGGTACTGGGTTGAACTCTGGTTTTGGTGACTGTAGTTTCCACCTCTTCTGTGAAATGGGTATAAATAATCATTAGTGCTGCCACCTGCCCTTCTCCAGGTCTCAGATGCTCATTCTGTGCCTCATCCTGTGTTATGAGAGCACGCTAATTCTCCCAACTGCCCATGTGGCCGGATCACATTCTACAGATGGGGAGAGGAGATGCTGAGCAAGTGAAATAACCGATTAAAGTACTGCAGAGCTATTTTATGGTAAAGTTGGATTTGAATCCAAGTCCGAAGACTATAATAGTTGGATTCCACTGAACATCAGTAACTGCAGAAAAGTAGCCGGGCAGTGTGGACAGAAAAGTGACTTTTTTTTTTCAAAATCAATGTTGGAATGCTGATGACAACCAGCTATTATAGAACACTTCCCAGTAGTTACTGACATGCAGTAGCTCATTCACTAGTCTTGTTGAATAGGTGACATTTTACAGAAGTGTAAACCGTGGCTCAGAGAGAATAGATGGACTGTATGACAGACAGGAAAATGTACTATAAGAAGTAGGGCCTTTGAAATCGAGAGATTAGGGCTTTAATCTCGGGGCATTTCTTTGCTGTGTGATCTTAGATAAATAGTTAGCCCTCTCTGTACCTCAATTTCAACCCTCGCACCAGGTTGCTATGGTATCTACTAAGATACTTAGC
Source organism: Aplodontia rufa (assembly GCA_004027875.1). Lineage (NCBI taxonomy): Eukaryota > Metazoa > Chordata > Mammalia > Rodentia > Aplodontiidae > Aplodontia > Aplodontia rufa. The sequence goes on along the minus strand of PVKS010011546.1, from coordinate 31,519 downwards.
TTGCTGAGTCTCACTTTCCTCCGCTGTCGATATTAAGCAAGTTAACATCGATAAAGGATTCAGCTCAAATCAAAATTCAAAAAAATAAAATAAAAAAGGTTAAAATCACTTTTTTTTTTCCCTCCTCTCTCCATTCTGTTTTGTGACCTGGTTGCTTTTAAAGGGCTGGGCTATTTTGGTGCACTCAGCTGCTGCCCACTGCTCAGTCTGCTTGCAGGGTACATGTCAGATGTCCAGGTGGCCTGGCATCCCGGCGCCCGCATCAGTCTCCTCAGCTGACCTGTAGTCACCAGGCATCAGAGCAGAGCATCCCATCCTTCCTCCGCCTTCTCCAGCCTGAGGTGCAGGGCAGCAGGGAAGAAGCCTCAGAACCCAGCTTTGGACACAGGAACTGGAAGGCACCAGAGGAAGGAAAAGGAGAAGGTATTCCCAGGCAGTCTCCCATCCAAGTACTAACCAGGCCTAACCCTGCTTAGCTTCAGAGATCAGACGAGATCGGGCGTATTCAGGGTGGTATGGCTGTAAACAGAAGGAAAAGGAGAAGGGAGCCATCTCCAAACCTCAGGCCTGGGACCTGGACAGGCATGCAGGGCAGGAGTCAAGCGGGAGCCAGGCTCCTACTTTGCTGAGTCCCTGCAAAACATCCCATCTAGCTCCAGGAAGAGGGCTTCCTTACTGAGTCCCACAAAGCACCGCGTGGGCAAGCAGACACAGCTGTTAAGAGGCACAGCTCTGCCAGGCACAGTGGCACACACCTGTAACCCCAGCGACTCAGGACCCTCCTGTGGCAGGAGGACCACAGGTTCAAGACCAGCCTCAGCAATTTAACAAGACCCTCAGCAACTCAGCGAGAACCTGTCTCAAAATAAAAATTGAAAAGGATTGGAGATATAGCTCAATGGTAAAATGTTCGGAGTTAATGGCCAGGAACTAAAAAAAAGAGGAGGAGGATAGCTCTGTCTGCAACCCAAAGGTCCAAATCAGGAGTGCTGTTTCCCCTAGGAAATTCTCCAGATGGCCAGCGTGTCCTGCATCATGAAACACCTCCCTCCCTCTCTCACAAGGTTTGAAGGTCCACCCAGTGTGCATAGAGAATGGGGTCTCCACACCCTCCACACCCCACCAGCGGTCCCCTTCCTTCCCCCTGAGCCACAGAGGCAAACCCGGCTGGTTGGAGTTGATCTCTTGCTTTAATTTATTCAGTGCCAAGGGAGGGGCTGCTGGGTGCAGAAAATCTACCAAGAGGTAGAAATCAGGGGCAGAAAGAGGGGGAACGCTGAAATAGTGTAAATTGGATAAAGACATGATTTACATTGATTTGAAAATAAGATAGGATTTTCCCACAGGAGGACAGGACCTGTAGGTAAAAGAAGAATCCTATTAACAAAGGGTCTTCCTCTGTGAGACCAGAGGATGTTGGAATCAGGTGACAGGTCTGGTGGTGAGAGATTTGTTTAACCAATTAAAGCCGTTTTCACCTGTGTTGATTGATTGATTGTTTGATTTGTGTGTTTATTTGGTACTGAAGTCTGATACTAGGAGCATTTTACCACTAAGCTGTACCCCAGTCCTATATTTTATTCTGTTTTATTTTATTTTACTTTAAGACCAGGTCTCACTAAGTTGCCCAGGTAGACCTCAAATTTGCAATCCTCCTGCCTCAGCCTCCAGAGTTGCTGGGTTTAGAGGCTTGGACCACCACACCCAGCAGTTAAGACCATCTTCAAGGTACCATCAGGTACAAGCACCTCAGTGGAAAGAAACAGGGGCTTAGCCCAGATGTCCCCTAATAGCTGCTCCTGAGTGATCATAAGGGAGAGAGCAGGTACTAAGCTCCAGATCTTTATGTATGAATCCACGCATGTGTGCATTTGAAGAGTCGAGAAGAAAGCAAACCATGCTATTACAAAAATTATTTCTGGGGAAGGAAATTGCGGAGAGGGAGGGGGTTTTTACTTTCTGCTTTATATTTCTCTATGCTGTTTACATCTTTTTGTAAGTGCATATTATGTCAACGATTGCTCAAAAGATGTTTTCCATTTGGAGAAGATAAAAGAATCCTGACAGCAAAAACACCACCAGGAGACCCCTCCGGGAATGAGCTATGGCCTATGGGTACAGAAGGCCACCCCAGCGGAGTGGCCTCAGTCCGCCCAGAAGCTGCAGCGTGGCCAGTGGGCATAAGTGTGTGTCAACTAGAGGGTTCTGGAAATTCCTAGAGCTGTGGTCAGAATCCCAAAGGTTGTAATAAATGCTCCTTTGCATATGGTCCTTCTAGTCACCCCAACCTTACAAACTCAGGGCTGGGGGGGTGTGTCGGGGAAGAGACCTATTGGTTAAAAACAGTGACAGCTTGCTGGGGAGATGCCCTTTGACCCCTGTAAAATCACACAACCCCATGGAAATCTTTCCAAGGTTTATCTTCTTGGAACTCCCCAGAATGCCTTCTCCATCCATCCATCTATCCATTCCATAAATATTCATCGGGCACCTACTCTGTGCACAGCACCATTCTAATTGTTAGAGGCAAGGGGCATTCTGTGGTGATCCACGTGGAGGCAGGGTGTGCCCTTGTGCTACTGTGATCCACCTTCTTTCAGGGGAATTAGTGTGCAGCAGTAACAGGAGACCAAACCATTCCTGTGAGGTTCACTTCCGCCTGCCCCATATTCAAAGGGACCCAACAGAGGCCCAACAACCAGTCTCCAAACAGTAGGTGTGAGAAGGAGGTACTGGTACTTCAAGCTAAAAAGAGAGAGATCAAGCATTACTAGTACTTAAAAGCTAGACTAAAGGTGGTTACTCCAAGAATTAAAGTGCACAGGGTTACCGGTGCCTCATAAAGGAATGAATTTTCATGTCCAATATTCTGGGGAAAAAATTGGCAAATTAGAGGGAAACAACTGAATTGACCCTCTATTTTTTGTTGTTCCAGTGGAGGGAAACCTGTTTCCAGACGTGGTTAGCCAGCTGGAATATAGATATGACTTGAATTTGTTTATCCTGGGACAAACAGAAAGATGGAAATTTTTTAAAAGTATAGATTGACAATGGTATACATAAATTATTCATCAGTCAATATATATATTGGAGGTGAGTGCTCAAAAAATGTTGAACCAGGGCTGGAGCAGTGGCTTGGAGGTTATGGCACTTGCCCGGCATGCGCAAGTACACGGGTTCAAACCCCAGCACCCACATACACAACTAAGTGTCAGAGCAACGAAGGCTATGTGAAAAACTCAATAAAAAATTGATTCTCTCTGTCTCTGTCTCTGTCTCTCTCTCTCTCACTGTCCTTCTCTCTTTAAAAAAAAAATGTTGAACTAATAAGACACCACAATCAGAGCTGTTTGAAGCAAGAAGGCCATCAGCGTGGCCTCGGTGGTGTGATCATAGCCCCATGCAGAGGGGACCCAGAGTTTTGTCTTGGGTGCCCAAGACAACCATCTGTTCATGTAGATAGGAGAGAAAAAGAGCAAACGGGATAACCTCTGTCTGAATTTCTGGGGCCAGGTATATATCACATGTACTCAGGCAGTCCTGAAAACAGTCACATAGATGTTATCTCTGGGTATAGGAAAAGGCCCTCCTGAAGTCAGGGATAGTCATGACCACGTCACTAAACTCTTCTCACCTGCAGGATGTCCCCACCACCACCACCACCCTCCGCTGACACAGAGAGCAAAGGGAAAGCTATCACAGAAGAAAGCAGTCAATGAGAAGCTGCTCATGGAGAAAGGTCCACCTGGCACATATGAAGTTCAAGGCTCCACCGGGCCGCCCACACTACCCCCAGAGTCAGGGTGCAACGGATTCCTCAGAAGTGGGAGTCCACATCTGGGCTGCCTGGGTGAAAAAGCTGAGCTGGCTCTCATCTGGCCCTTCTTATATCAAAGGAAGGGTCGAGAAGTGTGCTTCCATTTGCTCTCCTCTCAAAGGCCTAGGAGCTCTGGGAGGAGGATGTGCCCCATCTGTGCAGACAGGACAGTAGCTTGGAGCTCTGTGTTCAAGTCCTAGCTCAGCCTCTTAGAAGCTCAATTTTACCAGCTTTCAAAGGGACCTGTCTTTCCTATTTGCTGCTCAATGCCAGGATGCTAATCCCAACCTAGAAGACTATTAGAAAAAGTACCCGAGGGGCTGGAGCAGTGGCTCAGTGGTTACAGCGTTTGCCCAGCATGCATGTGTACACAGGTTCAAACCCCAGCACCCACATACACAGCTAAGTGTCAGAGCAACAAAAGCCATGTGAAAAACTAAAAATTGAGTCTCTCTCTCTCTCTCTCTTTGTCCTCTCTTTGAAAAAAAAGAAAAAGAAAGTACCAGAAAGGACTTGGGACACTAAAGCAATAATTTGTAATTACATCTGATAATTCCCTACCCGACAGGGACAAGGGTAAGCACCTGGGACACAGGGTTTCTTGCATTTTGCATGATGGCTCCACAAATGTGGTAGAGGTGGGAGAACTGGTGTCCCCACCCCAACCTTCCCCTTCTCAGGGAGTCCTCCAGAGATGCCATGGGGAATGGACCTCAGTGATGTACGAGGAGCCTGCCTGGGACCTGGAGCATGTGCAGATGCAGAGAGATTGCTCCTGAGCAGACTTGCTCCTATCTGGCGGGGCTCCTGCCCGCTGCCTCATCAATCTATCATCCTCTTAGCAGCTGACACCTCTGGCAGCACCTCCCGGCAGCCCTGGCATTAGAATTGCAAGAATCCTGGCTGCACCAGGGAATACAGATGGAGGAATCTCAGATTCAAATTTGTCTAAGTATTGTAAACAGCCAGACCCGGGCAAAGCGTCTCCACTGCCCTTCCACCAAAGGGGAATGGCAGGGGTTTTGTTAGAAGTACAAATTGCTTCTTAATGCAGAGGATAAAGCCGGCTGGGGCACCTCCTTAGAAATTCCTCCAGCTCCCAGGAAAGCCACCGCTGCATGTCAATTTTAATTTTTGAAATTTAAACCGAGGGCTTTGTGTCTAAGCTCCATCTCATCTGAGGAAGGGGAGGAATAAGTCAAAAAGGATTAGGGGCTCGCTGGGGATTGCAGATCCATAGCAATTAGACTTCATTTGGGTCTCAGACATTTGGTTTTAATCGCATTTCTGGATGATACAATCAACAAGGCATCAGAAATTGATACGTATGTAACTGTAGATGAGCTGATTCCGCCCTCTTTAGTTCCTGTGAGCAGGTGGGCTTTCACTGGGGGTAGAGTAGGGCTGGGGATTGGGGTTCTCTTTGAATCTGAAATTGGGGAATGGTAATTTGGATACATTTTTCCCTCCCTCTCTTTGCGCACTTTATCCCTGTACTCAAAGCGGACATAATCATTGCTCATATTCAAGTGAATAACAATAAAACATTATTCAAATAAAATAAGAGAATAAAGAGGAACAGCAGCAGCCACAGAACTCAAGGCAGGGGGTATAATTGTCTTTTAAATGAGAATCACAGCTTTCAGCATCCTCCAGGAACTGAAGTTCCTGAAGCACAAGACTATTTGGGGGTGGACATGGAGCCAGGAGCGTTGTCACACGCCACACTGACAAAGGCCTACGTCATGGGCCTTACGAATGCATGCATGTGTGCATATGTAACATACATGAGGACAACATAACATCCACATTGGAGAGTGTGCGAGTGTGTGTGTACCCAGCTTTCCACAGCTTCACATCCTCAGGGTTACCGCCAAGCACTCACACACACACACGCATACTTCTTTCCAAACAACCAGCCAAAATGAACTCGGTAAGTACTACCAGCTTGCTAACCAGCTATTTTGTTCCAACAACAAAAACAAAAAGGTTAAGAGGGGGGGAAAAATGAAAACCATCTGAAGTGTTCCAACTTGCGTGTGTGGAATGTGAAGGGAGGAGAGAGACTAACAGATATCCCACTCCAGGGCACCCCACCCCACAAACAGGAAGGGAGCACCCCAGAAAAGGGCTGTCCCTCCAGAGGGTGTCTATCTCACTTGCTGTAATGTTCTGGGTGATTTCAGAGAACTAAATGATCCACGGAATTGGCTCAGTTTACTTGCTCTTTTGAGAGAATGTGGACCTACCTCACGGTGCACAGGATGGGCCCTGAGCTGTGTAAGCTGAAGGCGCAATGGGGTGGGGGACTCTGCTTGGGCTTCTGAACTTCCTCTAGGAGACCTCAGATCAGGCACAGGCCAAGGCCTCACTCTGGCCCCTGGATTTTTTAGCCAGGAACTCTCTTGCTTCCTTGCTAGAAGCCTGCCCCTTCTTTCCCCCCAACTCCAGGAGGACAAATTACCTGTGACTCCAGACCAGCCACTCCTTTCCTCCCTACCCCTAACTGCCCCTCCTCATCCAGGCCAAGCCAGTTCAGGGTTGCAGTGCCCTGGAGAACCTCAGGGGAAGGGTGATAGTTCCCAGGCTCCCCTCATCTTTGTATCCATCCCAGTGGGGAAGGACATGGTAATGACGGACAGCAAAGCATAGATGGGGAAATAGGAGCCCCAGTTCAATCTTTCTCGAGGTGGAGGGCTGGAGCCCCAGTCCAGGGGCCATGATGACAAAGACAATAGGAGCCCATAGTCTAAAAACATAATTTAATGCATCGCAGTGGGGTTGAATTGTGAGTGAGTGCGTGTGGAAAGGTGAATTTTCCGTTTGCTGAAATTCTGCTGTGGGTGGGTTTTTGGCAGATGGTCAGGAAAATCTGCACGAGTATTTGGGGTCACAAAGGACGAGGCCCCAGGGAGCCAGTGCTCACTTTGGCCAATCTCCCTGGCTCGGGCCTGGAGCCCTGGGCCTGGGGCTCTGGGAGGAGGAAGAGGTCTGGAAGGGGGTAGGCTCCCCGCACACGGCCTGTCCAGTCCAATCAGGTTTGCAAAGTCTGAGCGCCACCGCCTGAGGGCTCCGGTTCGCGGTCAGCTGGCCACTTGGGCTTCCCCTCTCCCTCCCCGGGTTGGGCACCGGAAAAAGGGGCAACGCCTGCAGCGTGGTGTTGAGTTTGCAGACACACTGAGACTGGGAGCTGGGCAGGGGGGACAGCAGGGATGTGTCTTTTCCAACGTAGATGTCAGGAAGTGTCATGAAGCGGAAAGTGGCCCTCGCCAAAGAGCCGCGCGCCCCGGTGGAGATAGGGCGGCTTGAAGCTACCCCACCTTGCACCCTCTGCGCCCCTAATCCGGGTACAGAAGAAAGCCCGAGAACGTGCTGTACTTGTTGTTATTGCCTCCGTGCGCCTTCCCGCCGTCCAGCTTCACGTACACCTCGTCCCCTGAATCGAGGTGCAGCACCACGCTGTTACTGGCATAGTCGTAGTTCTGGTCCGCGTCCTGCGCGATGGCGCTGGCCCGAACCTGGGGGAGAACCACCGGAGCGGATCAACCACAGCTCTTCCTGAGCCCTTGCCCGGCCCCCACCCAACGTGCCCCCTGGCTGGCCTTCTGGGTCGACAGTTCCACCCCAGCCGCAGGCTCTCTCCAGCTTAGTGACTCCTTCCCGGTCCTCTCCCCCTTCGCAGCTGGCAAGTCGCAGAAGGAGGGCAAGAGAGGACTTCTTGAACACCGACTGGGTGTGGAAGGGTGGGAACCAGGGGCGGAGGACAAGAGGAAAGGAGACTGGGGGCGGCTAGGGGCGGTTTATGTGCAACTGAGGAGTCAAAGAAAATAGCTTTCCGAAAAGCCCGCGCGGTAGCAGGCGGGGACGCAGACAGCCCCGGGAAACGCAGTTTGGGCAGCTGGGTCTCTGGGCGCTCCAGGCCCAACCTCTAGCGCTACGTTCGCGTAAGCGCGGCCCCGGGAGGCTGGGAATAGGGACGCAGTGGCCCAGCAGCTCACTCCTTCCCGGGCTCGCTCCGGCGCTCACAAACAGGAAGAAAGGGGGCTAGTTTCCTGGGCGGTTCGGGACGCGGGCGAGGGTCTGTGTGGGGCCCGGCACAGGTGGCGATTACTGACCTGCCCGTTCTTGCAGAGATCCGCCCACATGCTGGTGCCGTCGCCGCCGCGCATGAGGATGTGGTAGGTGAAGAAGTAGATGCCGCGAACCTGGCAGCTGAACTTGCCTGTGGTGGGGTCGTAGTGATTGCCGAGGTTGGTGACCACATCGTCGAACTTGAGCACCTCGTAACCTTCGTGGGGACTTTTGAGTCCCACGTAGAACGCGATCTTGGGACCGCTGAAGGCGGCGCTCAGCGCGCTGGTCACTTCTCCCTCCGAGTCACCGCCGCCCCCTGCTCCGCCGCCCACCACTCCGACACTGCCGGCCGCTCCCGTGGTCAGCTGCAACCCGGGCAGCCCCGGCCGTCCCGAGTCGCCCTTCTCCCCCGGGGGACCCCTGGGTCCAGGTGGACCCGGCTCTCCAGGGGGCCCCCGAGGCCCTGGCTTGCCGGGTCGCCCTGGATCGCCCTTGGGGCCCTGGATAAAGGGAGGCGGAGGATTGGCGCTGAGGTCCTGCATGACTTCCAGGGCAGCGGTGCTGGGTCCGGGCGGCGGTGCCTTGGCGCCCGCAGGACCCCCGCCGGGTGCGGCGGTGTATGGGTCGCAGATCATGCGGCAGGTGCCCATCATCTCGTAGTGCGCTGCTCCGGGGGGCGCCGCCTGCAGCAGCAGCGGCACGGCGATGAGCAGCCCCAGAGCCATGGCCAAGAGTACGCCGACGGCCGCCAGGCAGGCGCGCCGCCGCCGCTGCCACAGCCGGGAGGCAACCGCCACCAGCTCCTCCTTGCCGCCCGGGGAAGTAATGGTGGAGCGGCGCGGGTGGCCCCGCTCTCCGAGCTCCGGGGCCAACTCCGCGGGTCCGGGCCGCGCCCCCGACGTGGCGACCCCCTGCGTGGCCACCCGACTACTTCAGAGAAAGGTGCCCCGACCTGGGCTCCGGTGCCCACCGCACTGGGGCTGCTTAGGAGAACCGCGGAGCCCGGCGCGCATGGCGGGGGGCGCTCAGAAAGAGCCTGGCGCCCCCACGGGTCCGTGCGACAGAGGCCAGGGAATACTGAGTCCGCGTGCGGCGTGCGGCGTCCGGCGACGAATCCGCGGCGCTTCCTCCTGTTAGGTTCGGTTCGGCTGGGTTCCGCACGCAGTGAGGACGCCCGGGCTCCGCGGCGCGCTCTGCTCTGCTCTCCCGCTGCTCGCTGGCTCCTGCGCGGAGGGGGGACCCTGCTACCCTGACGTAAGGAGTCCGGGGCTGAGCGGCGGAGGCGGCGAGGCAGCGCGCACCGCCATCACTCGGGAGACGGCGCCCTCATGTCATCAGCCTCCGGTCCTCCTCCTATCCCGCGGCGTCCCCGGCAGAAGAGGCAAAGGCTGGTTTCCTCCTGGCGGCGCCCGGGAGCCACAAGTGGGCGCAACGGGCGCAGCCCGGGGCTGGGGCACCACAGACACACCCACCAGCGGCCACTCTCACGTGCCTCCCACCCACCAGCAAGCACAAACACCTGCCCCGGCGCAGCCGCGGGGCGCACACAGGCACCCCCACAAGGCCACAAAGGCACTCGGAATCCTGATGCTCTCAAGATGCTTTGGGAAGCCACCTAATCCACCCACTACCCAAACAGGATCAGCCTTCCATCCTAAAAGTCCAGGACCTCTCAGTCCCCAGGACCTGCAAGAAAGGGGTTTCTCAAAACCCCTGGAATACTTCAGAACTGAATAAATCTCGCCCCGGACGGATTTCAGACTGAAGACTCCAAACAGTTACGCAGGCCCCAGCAGAGCATCCCTACCAACTCTCGAAAGACTCTGAAAAGTTCAAATCCCCCAGTACAGAATTCGTTATCCTCGGACCTTATCTTCCATCAGAAAATGCCCGGCACTTGTCCTCTGTCTAAAGTTCACTTGCGATTGCAAATATTTGACAGTAGCACCTGGTGATAATATAGCATTCAAGATTGGTGCCCTCAGTTCCTACTGGGAACCCTGCCATTCCCAGGCAGATAGATACAGGGATACATTCCCTTGAATATCCCCAGCTCTCTCCTCTTGAGGTGGGTTTAGTTGTTTTAAGAAATAGTCCCAAGCCATTTTCAGCCACAGTTTTGAAAAAATGTGGCTCCAGAGTAGAGGAGAATTGTTTCTTTCCAATGCAGGGTAAATGAAGAAAAGGAGACCTTCCTGTGTGTTGGGAAGACCTCCAGGTCAGAAAGGAAATGCCCCGGGGCTGGGGGTGCTTCCTGGCATGCACTGGGTCCTGGGTTCTCCCCCAGCACCAGAAAAGAAGGAAGGAAGGGAGGAAGCAAGGAAAGGAGGAGAGAGAAAAGGAAAGGAGAGGGAAAGAGAGAAGAGGAAGTAAGAAAAGCCCCAGCTTCTGGTTCTGCTTGTGCCCTGAGGAGCTGTGTGACTTTGGCAGATTATTCTCTGCTCTGAGACTCCAATATCCTAAAAGGTGGACTCACTCCTGCTCCAGCACCCCTTGACAGGAGGGAAGTCTCATGTCTAAGAGGGGCATCCAAGGGCTTCTATCAGTGTCTGGTGGAGCATGAACCTCTCTTGCACAACCATGCACCCTCCTGGGGCTATTGCTTTAAAAAGAACATTCACTAATTGTCACTGTGCTTTTGTGGAGTAGTTAATCCATTTCTGTCACTGTGGGTCATTTCCTCACCCCACCTTGCGTTGCTACATGTTACTACACCTCTTCCTTCACTTCCCTGGAATAGCAGACAGTCTGACAGTTGGTAGGCCCTCAGCACATACTCTCGGAAAGAATGGCTGAGCCTAGCCAGAAACCAATTGTACCCAGGAGAGAGGGAGAAGAAACTCACGTCTTGGGGCACCTACGACACATCAGGCACTGTGCACGATGCACTGGCAACCATTCTGAGACAACCATGCAGATGGGAAAACCAAGGATTTGAAGATGTAAGGCACTTTCCCAGTGTGCTCCACCCACATGAGAGAGCTAGAATCCTCCTCCACCAAAACCAGGACTCTCAGAACCTGGTATAATGTGGCTCAGGGCTGTATTCCTCACTGGCTTCCTGGGTCTTGAGAGTTCCCCAGCCATCACCCCAAGACCACCCCTAGGAAGGCTAATTCCAGGAGCCACACTTCCTGCTTCTATGGCTGGTTCTGCACCTTCCCATTTGGGTGGCCTTGAGCAAATGGCTCCCCCTCTCTGAGCCTATCTTAATGTTAGAAGAAAAGTACCTAACTCATAGTCACTGAGAGGATTAAATGAGTTAATTAATGTAAAGGGCTTAAAACAATAGGCTCAAGGGAAGGTTAGCCATTATTATTCACTAGTGTGCTTTAGACCTCCACTGTCATACTGATGACCACTAAGATGAGACACGTGGGCCATGAGCATAGCGGTATGGAGGGGTTTATGGTGAAAAGAAGAGAGACAAGAAGATCATTCAGTCTCCAAAGCAGCTAAGTCTGCCCTCTTCCCCGCAGACTGCATTGCTCTGGCTTCCTGCACTCTGTCAGTACTGCCCAGAGAATTGCCACTCACCCAGATAAACATTGTCCGGGTAGACGCTGGCTATGTTTGAATCCCCCAGGTCTGCAGAGTCCTGGAGTCCTGGAGGTCTTGCCCTTGCAGGATCTGAGATGGGAAGAAACAAGGCGGGGCAGATGGTGGAGACCCAGGCTTTCACCTGTGCAGACCACAGGCAAAGCAATACTCCTGGAGATCAGCAACCAGAGTTCACCTTTGACTGACAAAGAGGAAGTGCTTGTTCCAAGGCCAGCCCTCCACCAGGTGACAGGTCCAGCACCAGCCAGGACAGGGGAGGACAGTCAGGTTCCACCCAGCATGCTGTGAGTCACAAGGCTCTTCCCCCCCAAATGACAGGCCCAGACAGAGTGGCCTGCTGGAGTGTCAGACAAACCTTCTGGTCCACTGGTTTCTGCTCATCCACAAGTAGTTTCCATCGTGGCTGACCTTCCTCTTATCTATGTGAATTATGACATTTATTAGCATCTCAAGGCCCACTTATGACTCCAACCTGTCCTAAATTGCCTTTAGCAATCCAGTGAATATCCCTCTATTAACATCCGTTGACAACCTACTATGTGCCAACTACTCATCTCTACCTTCTCCCCTCACAAAGCCCTGTAACATGGCTTATAATATGTAGTTTGGCATTCAGTCATGCACTGTTTGGTCTGGAGCAGCAACAAGTCCACTCTTCATTCACCAGGACTATAGTGTCTTCAAGCTGGTGTGTCTGTCTCCTTCTCACCTTTAATTTTCTTTTAAGGCCCAGCTAGTGTCACCTCCTTGTCTGAAATCTCTTCTGATCCTTCTCCAAGGACAGCTAGCCATTCCTGCCCAGGGACCCAGTAGAGTACTTGGAATGTGACCCTGCCAACAAATACCATATGACCACCCATTTGTTTACTTGTCAGCATAGCCCCCTAGGCTGTGAGACCAGGAAGGCAGGAATCTATTCTATTCATTCATTCATGTGTTGTGTCATTCATTTTCTTCAGTAGTATTTATTGACCTGATTGTATGCCAAGGTCTACGCTATGTGCTGAGTGTGAGCCACAGAGTTGTGGTCCCTTCTAACTGTCCCACCAGAGTCCCTCTGCTCCTCCCATCATTTTCTTCCTGAATCACTTGGATTTGCATCTAAACAGCTGCTGTTGAGTGTGGGTGTTTGTTGACATGCTTTCTTCAAATTAGATCTGTGCCCCCCAACTAGACTGTAATCTCTTTAGAGGTATCATCTTGAATACGTCCCCTAATATCTGACTTCTGTTGCTAAGGAGAAATGTGGCATGAGGTGAGGTCAGGGAGATAGACACAAGCCTAGTCTGGTATGGTTTGAATAAGTGTCCCCCGACCCTTAAGTCCCATGGGTTAAAGATTTGATGGAAACTTTAAGAGGTGGGGCCCATGGGAGGTTTTAGGTCACTGGGGGGGTGTCCTTGAAAGGGATTGTGGGATGCAAGTCTCCTGCGTTTTCTTGCTTGTGTCCCAGCCATGAGGTAAGCAATTTTGTCACATGCTGCCCCCATGATGTCCTGCCTTACCACAGCCAAAAAGCAACAGGCCAGCTAACGATGGACCAAAACCTCCAAAACTGTGAGCCAAGATGAACCTTTTTAAAAAAAATATTTGTTTATCTCGTTATTTGTTACAGTAATGGAAAGCAAAGACAAAGTCTACAATAAAAGGTATGCGTTTTGTTCTGAGTGCAAATGAGAACCCCTGAGGCTGTTGAAGTGTGTGTGTTTGTGGGGGGAGGTGATGACATGATGCCATTTACAATGTGCAAAGATCACCTTGGCTGTGTGTTGTGACTAGATGTGAGGGAGGGGATGAAAAGGAGGAATCCATTTTGAAAGCATCACTCAATCCAGACAACAGGTAACGATGGCTTGGTTTGGGATAGTAGAAGTAGTGTTTTGAACATAGAATCCCTGAGTCTTGCTGATAGATTTGAGACAGAAGCTATGGGAGGAAGAGGAGGAGGAGGAGGAGGGAAAAATCAAGATTATCTTTTAAGATTTGGCATGAGCACAACTGGGTGAATGAATATGAGAACGGAGATATTTGGTGGAAAAAAATTGTTGTGGGAGGATGGTGGAATTATGAGCTCCATTTGGTAAATGTTAACTTTGAGATGCCAGTGAAATATCTGAATGAAGACATCGGTGGCTGGGGGACATGGGTCTGGTACTCAACAGCAAGGTGACAAATGGAGATATGCACCCGAACGTTTGCAGGAGAACAGATGAGATTTGTAGCTTTGGGAATGGAGCAAGGAGGGGAAGAGAGGGAGAGGGAGCCCTGGCTCAAGATGAAAAGCCTTCCACCTCCACCCAACCATTTAGAAGCTGGGCAGAGGAGGAGAAGACCCTGGGAAAGAAGAAGAAAGGAAGGGAGGGAGAGGGAGGAAGGGCATTGGCTCAGAGGAGAGTGTTTCAAGAGGGGAGAGAGAGAACCAGTTGTTTGGAAAGCTACCAAGAGGGAGAGGAGGATGAGGACAAAAAGGGATCCATTGCTGTGACAAGACAGACGTCATTAGGGAGTGTGGCAGAGATGGCACTGTGTGCTCACCAGATCGACCACCTAATGCTGAGCCCTAGCAAGATCCTTGCCGGTCGAATAGTGGGAGAGAAAACTGGAGTGCAGCAGATTGAAGGGTGAAGGTTGTTGGGTAGAGCTTGACCTAGGCAACACCATTTTGAATCTTAGAACAAGACCCACCTATCCCTAAACCCCTGACCCAGCTACCCCTAAATCCTAGACCCACCTGCAATACTCCCCCATCATGCAAAGAAATCCTAAGCTCTCCATCATAAGAAAGGACCCTTCCCTGCCAACTCCCTAGCAATGCCCTTATCTTCTTTTCCTTTAGTCCTTTATATCTACCCCAGTCTGTAAGCAGAAGAGGATTCCCAGACTCTACTGGGGTCCCCGTCCACAGGTTTCTCCTAATAACCCTGTGTTATTGTTGAGCCACCACCCCTCTCCTCTCTCTTTATTTCCTTCCCTTACAAAGGTGAGGTAAGGAAATGGAGACAGTGTGTGTGAACAACTTGTGAGAAGCTTGAGTAAGAAAGGGAGAGAAATGGAGTGGAAGAAGAAGGCTGTTGAGCCGGGTGCAGTGGTGTCCACCTGTAATCCCAGCGACTTGGGAGGCTGAGGCAGGAGGATGGCAAGTTCAAAGTCAGCCCTAACAACTTGGTGAGGCCCTAAGCAACTTAGTGTGACCCTGACTCAAAATAAAATATAGAAGTGCTGGGGGTGTGGCTCAGCCGTTAAGCACCCCTGGGTTCAACTCCTGGTACCAAAAAAAAAAAAAAAAGGTTATTGGGAGATCAAGAAGGTAATATGGAAGGTTGTTGTAATGCAAGCAGGTTTCTGCTAATGAAGAGGATAGAGCGGGGCAGGGTAGGTCAATAACCAAGAGACATCTGGGGCAGCCAGTTGCCTAAAGTTCCTAGAAGCTGACTGATCACAAGTTCAATAAGAGTTAATATCTTTAGTAGTGTTAATAAGAGGTGATGGTCTTATGATGCACACCTATAATTCCAGCAACTCTGGAAGCTGAGGAAGGACGTTTGCAAATTCAAGGCCAGCCTGGGCAACTTAGTAAGACCCTGACTCAAAATAAAAAATAAAAAGGGCTGGGGGTGTAGCTCAGTAGTAAAGTACCCCTGGGTTTAATTCCAAAAAAAGAGGTAATATCTTCTGAGCATTGACTATGTGCAAGGCAATATGCCAAGAGTTGTTTAGATATATTAATTTTGTTAATGTTAACGGCACTATGCAATATATGCCCCTGTCTTGCAGATGAAGAAACTAAGATAAACTGTAGTTTTGCAAAGGTTACCACTGTATGTAATTTTTCCAGCAGTTGCTCCAGGTCACTCTAGGATTCCCAAGGCGTGTAAGACTGTGAGGACTCAGAGCTCCCAGCCACTAGATTACTCTAATGCCTTCATGTGTATGGCACTCACTAAACCTCCTAAAGGACAGGGGCTATCATAAGTACATCATAGGTGTTCAGTACATATTTGTAAGATTCTGATTCTTTTATATGACTTGAAAATTTCACATATATGATCTGATGTCATAGTTTTCTCAAGAAGTAGAAACCGTATATGCATTTAGGAATATGCAACAATGAGTCCCACCATATGTCTAATTACAATGCACCAATAAAATATTGGAAAAATCAGAAAATAAATGTAAATCTTAAAAAGGTACTCTTAAACCATTTTTTCCTTCATATGGTACTGAACAAGTTGAAGCATCGCCTCTATTGGTTTAGCCTTTGCAAAAACCAGGGTTATGCAAGGCACCGTGACACATACCTATAATCCCAGTGGCTTGAGAGGCTAAGGCAGGAGAATCACAAGATTGAAGCCAGCTTCAGCAACTTAGCAAAACCTTGTCTCAAAATAAAAAACGAAAAGGGCTGGGGGTGTGGCTCAGTGGTTAAGCACCCTGGGTTCAACCCCTGACACCAAAATAATAATAATAATAATAATAATAATAATAATAATAATGGTTTCCCTTCCCTTGTTCCTTACTTCTATGTCTGTAATCCCAGTGACTCAGGAGGCTAAAGTAAGGAAGTTCACAAGTTCAAGGCCAGTCTGAGCAACTTCACAAGAACTGACTCAGAATTTTAAAAATTAAAAATGCTAAGGATATAACTCCGTGGTTAAGTTCCACTGGGTTCAATCCTCAGCCTTCCTTCCCTCCTGCCTTTCCTTTTATTTATTCATTTATCTGCCCTTTCATCATATCAGTAAAAATTTTGTTGAGCACCTGCCACATGCAGAATTATTGTGCTGTGCTTCGATGGGGTGGGAGGCCTGGAAATTATGTCTTTGCTAAGAAACTTGCAGCCTAGTTGTTGGAGAAACAAGAAAAACAGAAAGCACCAAAACAGCCTTGTAAGATTCCAACTTGGGTGCTATAGAAAGAGGTAAAGCTAGGAAGAAGCTCCTTTTTTTTTAAGTTCCTCATGCATGTTACACAAGGGCCACTATGCTGCATCCCCAGCCCTTTTATTTTTATTTTCATTTTGGGAAAGGATCTCAAAATTTTATAGTTGCCAGGGTCAATCTCAAACTTTCGATCCTCCTGCGTCATCCTCCCAATTCCTGGGAGTATAGGCTTGTGCCTTACACCCAGCTCAGACAGAGAGAGCTAAAGGCCACAGCCCTGGAGGAAGCCTGTCTTGGGATAAAGAGAGCAGAACCTTAAAGGACAGGAAGGTTTGAACCTGCGAGAGGTCTGGCTGGCTGGTGGAGGTGGGGCTATGCAAGGTGGTATCTGTGACACAGGAGAGAGGGTAGTCTGCTCTGAGCAGAGGGTTTGGCAAGGACTGGCGTGGATGGAAGGTTGGATGGGCCACTGTTCCTATCAAGCCTTCTCCCATGTCCCCACCCCCTGAAAACAACACTCCATCCTGTGGCTCCAGTACTTTTCATCCTTTTTTAGTCTGCTGGGACTGTGCTAAGCCTTACCTTTTATCTCCCTTTGTCTGTCCAGCTCTCTGGCCCCTCAGGCTTCAGGTCGCTCTAAAGCGAAAGGGAAATCATATTTTCGTCTCTGTGCTGGGCACTCAGCTAGGTGTTCTGTGGAGTGTGGGTACCACTGCCTCTCTGGTCCTTTCAGGCGGGAGCTAGTGTCAACATTCAGAAAGTGGAGGAGGCTCCGCACACAGGCCCCCTGGGCCATTTTCATTTCCAGCTCCAGCTCCTGAGATGCTCAGTGAAAGGGTTGAGGAGAGAATGCTCCAGTCTCCGCTCCTGAAGATGTTCTGACAGCCCTGCTCAGTGGCCGATGAAGAGGCACCCTCCGGGCCCATTAGTCAGAAGCAGCGCTAACACATTTGAGTCAAGGGGGTCAGCCAGCCCCAGAAAGCCCTCACCTGGGCCTCTCAGAGGCTGTGGTGGCTAATTAGCTCTCCTCTGAGGAGGTGACTCTGCTGGGATTTCACTAAACAATGGGTCTGTTGTTGTCCCTGTTCTGCTTTCTCCAGGGCCCAAGTCCCCCATCACTGCAAATACGGCTGTCTCAGAATCCCTAGGTGAGAGCAATTTAAGCTGACCCTCCCACACAGAGCCAGCCTCATTCCCACGCTCTGCCAGCCAGAGAACCAAACATGCAAGCCCACCATAGCTTCTCTCAGCCTCCACCAGGCTGTTAGTGCAGTTTAATTACTCATCCAGGTAGCAAGTTTGTATTGAGTGCCCTCCATGTGCAAGATACAGGGGATCCAGCTGGAAGCAGAAGCAGGCAGTCCCCTCACTGACTGAGAAGCACATGCAGGGGCCTCTGTGAGCTCCCCTTGCAACATAGAGCTCTCCTCTCCCAAATCACATATGCCCCACAGCTGGGTGATGCATGTGACAAGTGGCAATCCTCAGAGGGCTCTTGCAACATCCTGTCTCCCCATGATGCTCTATGTTCTTCAGGCAAAGACCCTGTCATTTGGTGTCCTCATCCCCACAGGGCTGGCTCTGGGACTTAACACTTCATGCGAATCTGAGGGTTGGAGCAAAATGAAACAGGGTGCGTTTTACTCTGGACAGCCCCAGAGGCCACCAGAGGAGTGTGGCTATTTGTTTATTCTTGGCAGTCCTGTTAATAAAGCAAGCGTCTGTATTTTGACAACACACCTGTGTGTTGCTAGGGAAGCAGATTTTTTATTTGAAAACTCACCGCAGACCATATGGACTTTCCCTAGAGGGAGACTCAGCTCTTGGTCCGTGTAGATGTTGAACTTGGCCTTGGACCCAGGCTTGCCCTCTCGCTGCACTAGCATGCACTGGACAGCTGCTGGGCAGTAGGTGCAGGAGACACATCCTGGCCCTAAGATACAGATAAGGCAGGCAGTTCAAGCCATTCAGTGCCACCGTTTTCCTGAACCTCAGTCACATCTACACTCCAGGAGGGCGCGGGAACACCATCTTCCATACTTGCCATCACCCTCTGCAACCCTCTATTTGGTGGGATCAGAGATGAGCAAATCACAGTGATCCCTCTAGGGTCCAGTTACGCAGTGCAAGGACACCTATTGTTCCAGAAATCTCAGCCCCCCACCCCACTGTCTGTCTGCTACTGGCAGGACTGAAGTCCAGAGCCGCTCCTGGAGGCACCTGCCAGGCCTGCCGCTGTCCGTGGTGCTAGGAGCTGAGCTGTAGGACTTCTTTTGGCAGGAAGGAATCCGGTTTCAGATATTTAGGAATTAGCTCATGTTGCCTGGCTTTGATGTGAGGCCAAAATTGTGTGGCAACACCAACACTCCATATGTGCCTTCTCTCTCCCAGCTCCTCCCACGCACAGCTTCCTCCCTGGCTGGGCCAGAGGTTGGGATGCAGAGAGGAACTGTTCTTGCTCTCTGACTCCCTATATCCTACCTCTTGGCTACTCTGTGTACCTACTCTGCCACACACACACACTCCATGCGTGCACACACACACAACATGCAACTCATATGCATACATATACACTCAGGTACACATACAATCACACACACACACGCAACATGCACACTCATGCATGTACACTCAGGCACACATACAATCACACACACATGCACACACACAACATGCACACTCATGCATACATATACACTCAGGCACACATACAATCACACACACAACACACATGCTCATATGTATACATATACACTCAGGCACACATACAATCACACACACACGCACATACAACACACACACTCGTATGCATGTACACTCAGGCATACATACAATCACACCCACATACACACATGCACACACACTTCCCATGAAACACAGCTATAACGAGGCCAACGCTAACCCTCTCCACATTTAGTTCTCCTCCCTGCCAGGAGAGAGAGAGAGATGAAACACAAGTGTAAACCTTCAGCTTTGACAACATCAGAAGGACTTCCTCAAACTTTAAACCTGGTTTGTATTTTCTTACTGTGCAAAGTCTTTGGAAGGAACACACAATCCTTGCAGATTCATTTAAGCAGGGTGTCTGCAGCTCTGTAAGAAAACAGCTACCCAAAGGGCCTAATTTTGGGGTTATCAGCAATCAGAAAAACCCCTCCAGTCTCCAGCCTCCCAATCAAGGGGGCCAAGTACCACTGGGGTTCCTCTTGGGGAAAAGCAGCAATTCCCAAAGCCTTTTCCATCCTTGACATAAATACAAGCATTTGGGATTAAAATTAGTTTTGAAAACTCTTGGTCTTTTTTCTTTTTTTTTTCCTTTTTTCTTTTTCTCTTTTTTCTTTCTTTCTTTTTTTTTTTTTTTTTTTTTTTTTTTTTTTTTTTTTTTTTTTTTTTTTTGTTCCATTGATGATGTGTTTAGGATCCCACCACGCCAAACCACTGCTGCAATTTTTCCCTGATGCAGAGGCCAGATTTTATGTAGCAGCAGAGCTTTCTTGCCGGAGTTCTGAACTTGACTCTGCCATTGACTTGCTGTGTTGCCTTGAGCAAGTCCCTTAATCTCTCTGAGCCCTGACTCCTGATCTGTGAAATAGAGACACTGGTACATACACCCTAGAATTGTTACAGGAGACCCAGGAGTTAAGACACGACAAGCTCTTAGAAAAGTGCGGGGTACATAGTAAGCCCTATATATTTGTTGCCTCACATTATTGTTAGCAGAACACTGGTAGTGTGAAACCTGTTCTCAGAAATTCTGAGTTAAGGCACTGTCCCAGAAGGGCCCTGGCAAATGAAGCAGGTTCGGACAGAGGAAGGACTTAGCTTGTGCCTCTCAGATTGAGCGCTATGAATGAACATCAAGGGAAGCACCTCCCTCCACCCAGCCCTTTCTCCTGCAAGTACAGACCCTACTTCCAGTCCCTCCCCTTCTCAGGCCTCAGTTTCCCTCTCTGTCAAAGGTTTGCTTAACTCCTGTCAAATGAAGCTTGCTTAACTCAGAGAGGAGGAGAGGGAGGAGTGAGACTCACACCATATAGACCCTGGGGACAGAGAAGGAGCAGATTCATCTCTTTCCCCTTGCCCCTGGCTCTAAGGGATCTTGGTCTGTTCCAGTCCCCCCGCCACTTATCCAGTTCCCAAGTCCTGAGTGGAGGCCCTGTCTCTGCTCTCTTCTCCTCCTCCTTGCAGTGAAAGCAAAAACGGAATCAGAACTCTAGGCTGTAGGTTCTGTGGTCCTCCCAGGAGAAGAGGGCTGCCCCAGAGGCCAACGTGGTCCAATCATGAGGACTTGAGACTAGGAGGTAGGACCGGGGGGCAGCTTAGGCCAAAGAGGGTGTCAAGCTCCCCCACACATCTCCAAGCTCTCAGCTCCATCCCATCTCAACTCAGCCTCACACACCTTCCTCTGAAACCCCAAATGATTCCCGACAATCCATGTGTCACAGAGTCATTCTCCAAGAGTTGAGCACAGCAATCTACTTGAAGCCCTTTTAAAATGGCAAAACGCAGCTTAGTCTGTTCGGCCACTAACAATTCAGTCTGAATTAGTACGAGAGAAGTTTTCAAATGCTGTACACAGGATGGGAGCTGAGCACTAAGGATTGGGGAAGGTGGCCAGAGGTGGCCAGAGGAGGCCGTGCATGAAGCAGAGACTCGATCCTGGCCTCTCGTTGCTGAGTGTCCCCTCTCTGCGCCTGGGTATCCTCACCTGTGAACTCAGCATTATTGAATCATCTCATTGGGTACTGGAAGGATTGGGTAGTCAAAGAATCTGGCCCTTGATGGCACTTGTGCATTCTGGTTCCCTGACCCCTTCCTTCTGAGAGAGAAGCCACATGAAGGTGGTAAGACGCAGGGTGGGAATAGGGCTGCCGTTCCAGGAGATTTATTTTCGTCAGGATTGGCCTGGTTGTGTTGAGGGGCAGGAGATGTGCAGATGCAGAAGAACTCCCCAGCTGCTGTACCTGAGCCCTCCGCCACCCCCTGCTTCCAGGCTGATCGCAGGCACCAAGAGGTGGTGCACAGGGATGGGGAGCAGCAGAGCTTGCAAGGCAGCCTGCCTTTCCCTGGCCCTTCCAGGTGCTCCACCTAGAGACCCTACCTCGTCATCTTCCAAGGCCACAAGTCAGTCAGCAAAGCCACTCTGCATGCAGGAGGGTGCGCCAGCTGGCCCAGCGCAGCCGTGCAGACACAGACACGGGAAGGGTCTACAGGAAACACAGACAGCCATGGCCTCTGTTCCTGGGAGGAGCAGCGAGGCTACCAGAGTCAGGCTTCTGAATGACATCAGGGACGTGTGGAGAATGAAGAGCCCACACCCGAGTCACCAGTGTCAGAGCAGGATGGCTCAACCATCAGGAGCAGGAGGGCGGTGCTGGGCGAGGAAGACGTGGCAGCTGACTGTGTCCTTCCTTGGGCCCATCTGAGTCCTGGAGTAAGGATGGGGAGCGTGACTACTGGGGGCTTCACTCCTGTCCATGAACTTGTGCCTTACAAGCCACACAGACCAGCCTCCTCAGCATGGTGGTGAGGGTGGCTAGATCAGGAACTCCTCGGACCTGTGAACCTGGATGGAGAAAAAACACATTTTATTACCATGAACCTCTAACCAAAACTTAGCATTCCCTTCCATTAGGAAGGTTAAGCAAGGGGCCACATGTAGCATTAGCAGCATACATGACTGTCACTAGGAAGAATCACAGACATTCTCATGGCTGGGACAGTAATTGTAGAAATGTGACATTTAGAGCTAATGGAACACGTTAATTAAAATCACTTGGCATCCGAAGCTCATGGTAGAGAGCTTATCTAGTATGAAGGAGGCCCTGGGTTCAAGCCCAGCACCATGAGAAAAAAAAAGATAAAAAACTTTACGTGAGTTACCTTGATCTGGACCTGCAGCATGCTGAATGATCTCAGGTACAGAAAGCCTCTGGGCCTCCATTGCCTCATCTATAAAATGGGATAATACTTCCTGTGGTGCACGATGCTAGGATAGTTAAATGTGACAAATGTCTCAGCACCCTGCCTGTGTGTTTTAAGCATCAATGACCCACCCTGCCTGCTGAGAAATCTGGGAGAGCTCCTGACAGGATGCATTTCTATTCAGTCCCTTCTGGGGGATCTACCAGCTGTTCTGGAAAACTCCTATAGGTGCTGGTGGGGGCTGCAACCCCATCCCCCTGACTTAGGATGGTAACCACTGTCTCCAGAGTCCAGTGTTCTCTGCACACAGGGGAAGTGTGGGAAGCGGCCCCATATGGTGCAGCCCCTGGAAACATCCTTGTAGTTCGCCCCCTGGTGGCCCCAGGTGGCCACTACCATTCATATCCTCAATGGGGAGGGTGGGTTCTGTCTGGAAAAGCCCACCACCCAATCTGGGTTTTGTGAACTACAGGATAAGGAAAAGCAAACCACATGCAAAGGTATGGGCATTGAGGAGAGGGCATCGTGAATCCTGCAGATTGGCACGATATGGGAAGGCAGAGGGACCAGAGGACTTGCTTCCCGTTGGTAGAAAGGAGGTAAGAGAAGCATGAGTGTCCCTTGACAACGCTGAAGGTGGGAATGGGAACGAGTCTTTATCAGGTCCTGGGTCAATGGGGCCTCATTAATTGGGAAACTGGAGAGTCTGATCCTCTAAAGAAAGTGTGAATTTTTATTCTAAAGGCCCCCTGCCAGGGCTGTTTATGTGAGTCATAAAGTAGCCTTCAGGCTAAAGCTCACCAGCAACCCAAGCACTCCTGGGAACTGCCACCCACACCAAGCACAGGCCATCGTGGGCCTGAGGGGGGCCTCCACCCCAGCAGCATTCCTGCTCAGGGGAAGATTGATCAGAGTCTGAACCGCAGGCCTCACTGCAAAATCATAACAAGGTCTGAAGGAACAAAGTGGAGCTTGTGAGTAGGGTATGATACATCCACACAGTCTCTTGGGGATACCAGCCATGTCCCCTGACTTTTCTTACATAATTCCCATTATGACCTCTCCAGATACATGTGGTTAGTTTCAGGTGAGGAAGAAGCCCAGGAAGGTTAGCCACCTCCCCAAGGTCGTATATCAGTTAAGCAGCACCAGTGGTATTTGAACCCAGTTCCATGTGGAGACCTCGCAGGCTTTTTGCTGCGTTCCACAGGTGTCTTGGATATTCAGAAGCAAGTTGCAGTCGCCATCAGAGTTACCTCAAAGGCCCTCGCAGGTATGCAGCCTTGCCATCGTGGCTGTGATTCCAGATACCATTATTCCCATTTGATAGATGATAAGACTGAGGCCTGGAACAGAATCATTTGTCCCTCTGTGATGAGGCTAAGCCATCCTCTTCTTCATCTCCTCCCCCAACCCAAGATCCTCCAGGTCTACAGGGACAGCTGCTCCTGCAACTTCTTGCTCCCCAACTTTCCCGGTCTATAGTCCAGAAATCTGAGGCCGGCCCCAGGCTCCTCCTCAGAGGGGAAGCAAGGGCACTGGTGGGGGTCAGGAGGTGTCAACTAGAAGGTAGCTTGCAGGAAGTGCCTTGCTTTATGCACACCCAGGTAATGAAAAACTTAGTTTCCACCGTGTTCCTAACTCTGCATGCATCTGAATACTGTAGGATCTATTGCTTTTGCTATAGAACAAAATCTTAAAGCTCAGACATTCCATGTAAACCCCGGTTAGTATAGAAGATTTGTATTAGTCAGCTCAGGCTGCTGTAAAAAAATACCACCAACTGGGTGGCTTAACCAACTGAGATTTATTTTCTCACAGTTCTGGAAGCTAGAAGTCTGAGGCCAAGGTGTCAGCAGGGATGTTTCTCCCAACCACTCTCTCCGTAGCTTGCAGACATCCATCTTCTCCCCAAGTCCTTACATTGTCGTGTGTGTGTGTGTGTGTGTGTGTGTGTGTGTGTGTGTGTGTTTGTTTGTGTGTGTGTCTGGGTCCTAATCTCCTCTTCCTGTAAGGACACCAGTCCCATTGGATCAGGGCCCACTCGTACGACCTCATTTTCCCTTCATCTCCCCTTTAAAGGCCCTACTTCCCAAACAGTCACATTCTGAGGTACTGGGGTTTTAGGACTTAAGCATTTGAATGCCAGGGAACGCAATTGAACCCATAACACAGGAAGAAGACGTTTATAAAAGACGTTTCAGCCACAGTCCTTTCACAATGAGCTCCCTGGTGCATTTGAAAGAAAATTTGATTCTTACATTTTTTTTCTTTCAGGTCCACATCAATGGCATTAATGAGGCCTATCTGTCTGCCATCGGATACCAGGAGCCAGAAATAATCTTTCCACTCCCTGCTTACTGGGCCCCAACCTTTGCTTAGTGCATGTGAGGCACCAGTGGGGAAGGGCAGTCTCTCCCATTCCCAGGGCCCCCCATTTTAGAGAGAGAATAAAATATAACAGAGTTAGAGTACAAAGTACATGGGAGAAAAGAAAAATAGGGAAAAATAAAAGTGCATGGGTTGGTGGCAGATCACAGCACAGCGATCACCTGCTGGAGGACTTCGGACCTCTGTGAACCTCAGTTTTACCTTCTGGACAATAGGACTAATTGTACTGCAGCAGACATGATGTGCCCACACTGTCTCCATCACACGGCCACCCATCCACCTGCCAGCACCTACATCTCTATGCTTGAGGGGTGGAAAAGACTGATGGGCCACCAGAACCTGTTCTGCACTCCAAGCCTCTGCACAGGAGGCCAGAGGAGCCTGGAAGAACCACTTAGTGGAGCAGCGATTCCCCAGGAACCCTGGGAGTGTGTGCATAAACACTCCAGCACCCTCATCCTCCACGTACACTCTGAGATTCCCGGTGCACACCTGTCCTGGCCCATCTCACTCCTGGTGTCTCCTGGCCTCACCTCCCAATTGAACTCCAGTCATGTGATGCTCAACAACAGGACACCTTCTGAGAAACATGTTGTTAGGCCATTTGTCATTGTGTGGACATCAGAGATGTGCCTATACAAACCCACATGGCCTAGGTCTATCACCCAGCATGGTCTCGGTGCCATCAAGGGACTTGGCAAACATGAGATGTACTGTTGCAGTAACTTGGCACATGGCTTTACGGTAAAGTTTATATGAGAGGAATGATAAAGTATAATAGAATAAAACATAACCAGTAAAAATATAAGTCAGTAGCAGTCATTCTGTACATGACTATGTGTGCTATACTTTTATATGACCGACAGCACGGTAGGTTTGTTTAGATCACCACACAAAGAGTGTGTTGGCCTAGACATTAGGAAGGCTACGGTGTCACCAGGTGATAGGAATTTTCAGTTCTGTTATATATGGGACCGCTGATGTCATATATACAGTCCATCAGTCTATTGTTGATCAAAATGTCAGCATGAGGTACACAGCTGTACTTGAACTTGCACTTGCCCTCTCGCCCCACTCTGCTCCCTCATATGCTGGGAGGATGTGTGAGGTCAGGAAGGTAAATTCCTGCCTGCCTATGATAAATACTCAGAAAATACTGGGGAATAATATTGGCCAAATTACAGTAATATCACATGCACATATGAATATGTAACAGTGAATCCCACCATATGCATATTATAATATACCAATAAAAATATAGTAAACATTAGAGAAAAACAAAATATTTCCAATGAAAAAAGCCTGCTTGCTATTTGATGGGTGGTGAAGGGAATGTTGAATTGATAATAATTTTTTGTTTGCCTGCTTGTTACTAGAAATTGAACCCAAGGGCATTTAACCACTGAGCCACATCCCCAGCCCTCTTTGTTTTTTATTTTGAGAGAGGGTCTCGCTAAGTTGATTAGGGCCTGGCTAAGTTTCTGAGGCTGGCTTTGAACTTGCAATCCTCCTGCCTCAGCCTCCTGAGCTACTGTGTGCAATAATATTTTTAAGCCAAAAATTTGCATTTCCTCTGTCCTTCCATCCTTTCAGTAGTACTGTAAGTCCCTCCCTGGCTGCTATTTGCCTCTCATCCAGGCGCTCTGAGCATCCCCAGCAGGACTCCCCTCCTTCCCACGGCCCCAGGCAGAAGTCCAGCTTCACTCAGTCTATTTGGCTCTTGGGCTGCAGTAACGTTAGGGGCAGAAGACACAGCTAGTCCTGGCCCGCGACTGGGACCCAACTCCCATCTCAGGTGCCTGGCTCTGCCGCTGACATCCCGAACATCCCAGTGATTAAGTCCAATCACAGTCTTTATCCCTAGGCTCAGAGGTCCAAGACTGCCTCCCTTTCCTGCACAGTCTTCCTCTCTTTAGCAAATGAATCTACCACCTATCCCAACGCCAAATCCCACTCACAACCGCCACTACCACCAAGTGACTCCTCAAAGTCTAAAGTCCCTGACCCTGTCCTTCCAAAACAAGGTGAGCTCTCACAAGCACTGCAAATTTGCAGTTTGTTAAAGAGGGTCGAGAGTGTGGCTCCAACAAAGCGGTAGGCCACCAGTGGTAGCCTTTGAGCCTTGGCGGCAACAGGGTACCGGTACTATTCAAGTGCAGAGGGGACAGTATTCTGCCAGAGGGCAGCCCTGTTTGGGGCAGGGAGGCAGGCTTGTGGTGGAGATCCACATGTGTGCTCCCAAAGGACCCCACACAACCCCTCCCCTCTACTCTAGGCCCCAGAATTGAAACCCAGTCTGATTCCCCAAAATGTGGGCTTTTCATAAGTTGGGCCTCAGAATGGGAGAGGGATAAGGGTGGAAGAAATAAGCCAGACCTCTCCTCCTTCTCTCCTCTCCACTTTTGCCTAGGACTTGGGAAAGGCTGCAGAGATCTCAGGCTCTCTGAGCACCAGCTCAGTCGTCTGGACTGGACTCTGACTGGGACAACCAGGGCTCCCTGTGCATCCTCCCCCAGCCAGCAGAGAGCCCAGCCAGCCCCAGTCAGCCCCCTGCCCAGCCTGCTCAGGGGCCAGGGCTGAACTGATTCTGTCAGGAAGGGTTAGTCTTGTCTCCTGGCTGGCTGAATATGGAGGGAGGAGACAAATGCATTTGGACAGCCTGGATCCCGAGCGCTATCTGTCAAACACGCTGGCCACCTCTCCTGCAAGATCTTCTGGGCCCCATCTTAAGAAGACTGGCAGGGTTGAGGCCTGAGGCTCTAGGGCGGAGGCAGGAGAAGCCAGGAGCTTGCGCGCTCAGGGCCCCAGGGGAAGGGTGTCAGGATCTGCTGTCTCCAGGTTCTTGCAGAAAGGCCCGCAGCAGACTCCTTTTCCAGGCTGAGTCTGATCGGATATGTGATTCTAGGATGGTTCCCACAGCTCGGGCCCCTTCTGGCCTTGCCATAGCATCCAGCCAGGCCTTCACCCTGGTGGCCAGGCAGAGAAAGGGAGAGCTGACGACTGGGTGAACACAAGGCCTCCCCGTTTGAGGGCTCGGGCTTGTTTTCACACACTTCCTGCACAGACAAGCTGGTGGTGCAGCCGGTAGCAGGCACTGCAGATGGAGGAGCAGAAATGACGCAGCCTCCAACCCCTCCCCTGGGAGAGCTTGTGCTGAGCAAGTCCAGGGAGCTGAGCCCTCCCCAGCCTGGAGCCTGCCAGCAGCCACACGGGGGTCGCTCCCTCCTCTGCCAGCTTCCCACTGTTCTCCTGCTACATGCATGAAAGGAAACCTTCACCGAGGTGATGGAATCTCACTAATAAGAATCTCCATACATGGGGTCATCACCAGGACACACAAAAAAACTGAGCTCCCCCATAGCATCAGGCAAAGCAGATTTCTAGCCAGTTAGCTCTGCTAGTTGGAGCTGCAGGCATGAATGTGGTGGACGCAGGGTCTGCACCACACAGGTAGTTAGGGAAAGAAAATCAGACCAATGTTCCTAGCCAAGATTTTCAGCCCAGCTTAGCTGGGTTACTTTAATTAGCTGTGTGACTTTGGGCAAGTGACAAAGGCTCTCTGATACTCGGTGGCCACCTGTTCATCGGTTTTGCCCAAAAGATTTGAGAGCAGCTGTTGCCAACTTTCCTAACATTACCTCCTACGTGCGCATTTAATGACCAAATGCTCTGAGCCTGGTGTTTTTTGAGGTTCTGGTAGATTCAGTCCAGAACATGTTTGCAATGAAACTAATTTGGGGAGGTTGTTGGGGAGGGAACCCGCATCCTTGCACATGCTGGACAAGCACTCTACCGCTAAGCCAGTTCCCCAGGTTCTTGGAATACAGCAAATAAAGCAGACGAAAGCTGTGCCCACAGGGAGATCTCATTTGGTAGATGTGCCCCCCAAACACGTCCCTTCCTCTCCATAAGGCACTCACGAATGTCAAGCCCACCCTGAACTCAATGTTCCCAGTTACCAGTCAGTGTGACATGACTATTTGTGTTAATCCCAGCCCACTGTGTGAGCTGCTTCTTCATGGAAGGAAAACAGTCCACGCTGCACCCCAAGGCCCCAGCAGCCTCACCGCTGTGTGAGGTTTCTCCCTGACTGGCCGAGGGGTGGTTGTGCTCCAAACCCTTCAAAGAGTCAGAGCAAGAGAAATGGGAGCAGGTGCAGATGGCAGGCCACCATCAGCACACACAGGTATCCCTGTTGGACACCTCATCTCCATGCTCAGGACCTGCCGCTGCTCAGGCACCTATCTGTCAGCCCATAGGCCCCAGACAGCCTTGGAGTCTTTTTTTGAGCCCTTTTAAGGAAGTGCATCCTCCAAAGTAGACCTTCCAAAAAGTTGGCCCTGCAGGAGGCTTTTGAGCTAGAAATGCTGCCACCCCCACCTCAAGGCCGTCATTCTCAAGGTCCCCTCTGGTGACCACTTCAGTATCTATAACTCCCAGCACAGCACCATAGGTGCCACTTCCCCTGCGAAAACTGGCCAGGCTGGTGCAGTGGTGCACACCTGTAATCCCAGTGACTGGGGAGGTTGAGGCAGGAGGATTGTAATTTTGAGGCCAGCTTCAGCAACTTAGGCCCAAAGCAATTTAGCAAGACCCTAAACTGCTCAGTGGTAAAGCAACCCTGGCTTCAAAAAAAAAAAGGAAAGAAAGAAAGAGAAAGAACGAAAGAGAAAAATTGGCTAGGGGCTGGAGCGGTGGCTCAGCGGGTTAAGGTGCTTGCCTGGCATGCACAAGTATGTGAGTTCAAACCCCAGCACCACGTACACAACCAAGTCTTAGAGCATCGAAAGCCACATGAAAAACTAAATAAAATTGACTCACTCTCTCTCTCTCTCTCTCACTGTCCCTCTCTTTAAAAAAAAGAAAAGGAAAAGAAAAAAACTGGCTAAAGAGTAGTTTGGACTCTTCCCCCATGTCCCCCCGCCCAGCATAACACAGAACAGCAACACTGGGAGCTGCAGCTATAGCTTTATAAAGAAGTGGGGGGCAGCCAGGCATGGTGGTGCACACCTGTAATCCCAGTGACTCAGAAGACTGAGGCAGGAGGATCACAAATTAGACCAGCCTGGGCAAGTCAGGGAGAACCTGAGCAATTTAACGAGAAGCTGTCTCAAAAAATAAAACGGGTTGGGGATGTAGCTTAGTGGCAGAGCACCCCTGGATTCAATCCAGACACACACACACACAAACTGAGGAACAAGACAGGGAGAATTGAGAGGGCCCAGGCCCTGTTACTTGGCTTGCAAAAAATGTGACTTTCCTTCTTCCAACATCTCAGCCTCTGCAAGGCCCTCCCCAGCCTAGCATAGCCACCCCCACCACAGCGTAGACCAAGTCCCAAACCACGACCACCAGATCCCCCAAGTCAGACTCAACTTCTGTCCTTCTGACCTAAGGGAGGCCTGACTTCTTATGCAAGGCCCTCTGACCGGCTGTCCTGCTACAGTGACTTCCTTCCAGAAACCCTGGGCCCTATAAACAAGCCCAAGGCCTCTCTGCTGGGCCTTAACAAGGATACAGAGGCTGGGTGCAGCCAACCACCCCTCGGCCAGTCAGGAAGAAACCCCACACAGCGGTGAGGCTGCTGGGGCCTTGGGGTGCAGCGTGGACTGTTTTCCTTCCATGAAGGAGCAGCACAGGAAGCTGAGCAAGGTATTTCAGCCCGTTCCGGAGTCCACCCATACCGCCCATAATGCTGAATGCAAGGCGGGTCTGTGCTGACTCCACCTGAGCCCCCACCTGGGCCTTCTGTAGAGTTCCACTTCCCCAAGGCCCCTGGCTCCTCAGAAGGAAGTTTTAGTAGTTATTTCCTTATAAAGCCAAATACATGTGCCATGTTTCTTAATAAAATGCAAAGGCTGTCTAAGGCGCCCCAGCCCCCTCATTTAGCTCTGAGGTGTAATTAATACATAAGTTAAGCTTCTGCAGACTCACAAATGCCCAGGAAAAAAATGAAAAATATAATTAGTTTGCCCATATGACTCCATCTGTCAGCTCTGAGTTCAACACTGCAGAGCAAATCCTGAGGGCGTCAGCGGCGGGTTGGCCATGCCCAACGCTGCTCCTGCCCTGCTCCTGGGAGCCTGGGGCTCCAGAGGACACACTGGTAGCCAGGACAGACAGGGAGTGCCTGAGGACCTCTGATGTGGCCCTGGAAGATGGTGAAGGCAGCCCTGGGACATTTGCATGTGTGTCTTCCGGCCCTGCCCTCATCTGGGCAGAATTTGAAGTGTAAGCAGCAGAGCCTTGGACTGGGTCTAAGACATGCCCTCCTCCAACCTGTCATGGCTGTCACATGCTATCTACCAGGAAAAAAAGGCTGAAAAGGGGAAAGGGAACTGGAGGGAAAGGTGCCTGGGAGAAGGATGGAGATTAAGAAGGCGAGGGTGGAATAAAGGGGGCAACGGGAGGAGAATCAATACCCTCTCCGCCCTCCTTCGGAACGCCCAGGGCTCTCCCGTAGGGGTTGTCACTTGTTATTCAGTGCTCTGGGAAAGGACTAACACATGATTTTTCTTCCTTCCAAAAAATTATTTATATTACAAAATTAATGCATGTTCATTTCAAAAACCTTTAACAGGAGTAGGAAATCAAAAGCACCCCCAGATGCTTCTCCCACATACTTTCAGTCCCCAAGGATGAGCATTAATAATTTGGACTGTATCTTTTAAAGTGCAATAATAATTGGTGCAATAAATGTCAAAAGGGGGGTTGTACCGTAGGTGTTGTCGGCAACTTACAAACACCCATAGTTACCAGGCACCACGCTGCACACCTCTTTCTGTTTGACACACAGCTCAATCTAATTCCTTTTAGTAAATACACCCTACTCCAGCACATGAAATGATTTAGGTACATTTTATTTATATTT
>PVKS010011545.1:0-56356 GCA_004027875.1 Aplodontia rufa | reverse complement strand
AAAAAAAAAAAAAAACCTTAATGTATCAACTACTTTGCAAATTTTTTAAGTTTTTGAGAAGTGCTTAGTATCTTAAGTATGAATCTCACACAAAATTGGCATCAGGGGCTGGAGAGGTGGCTCAGTGGTTGCAGTGCTTGCCTGGCATGCATGAGGACCTGAGTTCAAACCCCAGCACCACATACACAACTAAGTGTTGGAGCAACAAAAGCCACATGAAAAACTAAATGAAGTTGTTTCTCTCTCTCTGTCTCTCTTTTTAGAAGAGAGACAGAGAGAGAGAGAGGAGAATCAACTTTTATTGAGTTTTCACATGGTTTTCGTTGCTCTGGCAGTTGTGTACGTGGGTGCTGGGGTTTGAACTCGTGTACTTGCGCATGCTGGGCAAGTGCTGTAACCACTGAGCCACCGCTCCAGCCCCTGTCCCTCTCTCTTTAAAAAATGTTTTAAAAAATTGGCATCAAGTGAGCTAGGATTTAAGTATGCTGCAAAAATGGGTCGGATGAAATGGTTGCAGGGAAACAAAAACTGGACTAAAACCAAAATTAAACTTCAATTTCTCCAGCTTGTTGAAATCATCCTCCACAATTTGTCACACTATAAATTTTATAAGCAGATAATAAAAACCTCTTGGTGACCTGATAATTGAACATATAAGCATCTAAGGCCTGGGAGAGGCCAAGGTTAGAATGATGGTTTTGAAAACAAGTAACACATATGTTGGTGATTAACGCCACATGAGTGGAACGATGCCAAGTGCAATGAGTGCAGTCCTCAGAAACATGAAAAATAGCAACATTTAAGGTCAGCTAAAAAGGAATCTATCCATGATGATAAAGAAGCATCAATCGGAAAAGCAGGAATAGAATCAGGAAAAATAGTGTCAAGGAAATAAGAGACTCAGGAAGCTGTGAGTAGTTATTAAATACAAACAGAAAAGGTCAAGAAAAAGATTGGAAAAGTTTCTCAGATCTAGTATTAAAGATGCTGAGCTTAATCACATTGAGAACTATTTCAGTGGTGTGATGGGATAAGTAAGACAGAAATAAACAGGTTTCACAATGAATAGGAGATGATAAAGAAACAAAGAACAATGACTGTGTAGCAGTCAACAGAGAAATGGATTCAGGGAATTCCAATTTTAGGATAGAAGATATTCATGAGTAAGTTTCAGAGGCAGAGCCAGTCAACAGAGACCGAAGAGACAGTATAATTGGCAGAGAAGTTGGTAGGGTACAGGTTAAAACAAAGAAAAGGGATACTGACCTTGATCAAGAATCTACATTTTTTGAGATTGGAGTAAAGATTCTTAGAATGGGCACAGATATAATTTTGTAGGTGAGGGAAGAGGGAATATCAAATAAGACAGAACTTTCCAATATTTTTTTCATAATATAGCATAGATTATGGATTACATGGATGAAACGATTTGTGGTTAGAGTGATGAATTTGAAGGTTTCTAGCTCTGAGTTTGGATACATTTAAGATGCAATCACCAAAAAATGCAAAAATATGTTACTGACATTTCAATATCTTATTTAGAAGTTTGGAGTCAGGCAGTTCCTAGTTTTGTACAGTGGGATCTACAATGCCATCAAGGACCCAGTTTTTGTGGTCTGAATATTTGTGTCCTATAAAAATGCATATGCTGACCAACCAAGATATTGATATTAGCAGATGGGGGGTCTTCGTGAGGTTATCAGGTATTATGAATAGGATTAGTGCCCTCATAAAAGGCCCTTGAGAGCTGCCTTGTCCCTTCCACCATATGTTCACAGCTTGAAGGCACAATCTATGAACTAGAAAGCAGGCCACCAGACACAGAATCTTCCTGCCAGCACCTTGATCTTGGGTCTTCCAACCTCCAGAACGAAGAGAAACAACCCTATTGTTTATAAGCTACTCAGCTTATGGCATTTTTGCTACAGCAGTATGAACAGACTGAGACACCTGGGTCTTTCTACCTTTTTCTCCTAAAAACTGTGCAAATTTTTTTAGGTTTGTTGTCTCACACTCAGGCATCACCTGCAAATCAGTGTCCAAAGCAGGAAGGAAAACATACAGGCAAAAGACTGAGTCTTTCTCTTTCAGTAGGAGGAAAAACTTCCAAATACCCTTCCTGACCTCCTTCCCAGAAGACATATCATTTTATTTCATTAGCCACAGGTTCACATGGCCACACACTAACCACAGAAGTGTGGAAAAACATCTGCTCCTGTATTCTATATGAGGCAGACAAGAAAGGAGCCAGGTGCCAAGCAGGTTCTTCAAGCCTGAGGTCCCTAGACCTTTTGCTTCTGTCTCTTCAAGAAAACCCTTGGTGTTTGTTCTGTTAAGCCATTCTGAAGCAATTCTTTTGTAAAATTAAATGAGTTTAAGTTCATGTTTCGTAGAATTTTCTGTTCTCTTTGCTTGCTTTAACTACTTGACATCATCATCTTCATTATTAGAAAACCCACAGGGAAGTTTAATGAATACAGTTTAGGGCCTCTTATTTTCCCTCTGTGTTTAACTTTGCCATGCTTTTCCCTGAAGCACCGAATGACATTTTTTAGGTGGAAAGTGAGTCATGTTTTTGCTTAGAAATAAATGATCTCTGAGCTTACTAAATTCTTACCAAAATATTTATATCCTTCCCATTGTACACACAGGTATAAGCCAAGTCTGAGAAGAGGAAAATTAAAACAAAAAGCCTGCTTTGAAATATTAACATGTTTGGGAACAAAACTTATCTCTCAAAAAATGTTTCATTTTATTTAGTCTGGTGATAAAGATGTGAAATATCTAAGGAATTGGGGAAAATATGTAAAGCACATTTTAATTGATACATATAAGGTTTTAAATGGCTTTCTAAAATTTGGTGTACTATATTTAGAACAAGGCATCAATCTCCCAATAATTATGCCAAGTGCTTCCTGAAAGGAAGTTCTGTTTTATTAAAATATATAATTATTTACACTAAATATTTTATTAACTTTTAAAAAAATCTCTGGTTGTTAGTAGCTTAAAAAGAAACTTTACTTTTCAAACATTTTTTCAATTATATAGGCAGTCTGCATTAATGCTGTGCTGGAGAAGGTAAAGCACATTTTCCAAGAAGAAGAATCCATAAGGCAAAACAGAGAGAATGAAAATTTTAGAAAAGCCTTTTCAGAGCCCATGCTTTCGGAGCCTGCGTTTCCTGAAGGTGAAATCAAAGCAAAACCTTACGGGTCATTGCCAGAGATGCCAGACAACATTTCAAATATCCCCAAGCTTCCTACTAATAAGCAGAGTAATAAGATCCAGGTTTTACATTCAGTGTTTGACCAATCAGCTGAAATGAAGGAATGAGCAAATCTGAACACAGACATCACTTTAGAGAGCCTGAAAGTTATCTACCTAATAGCATATTTCATCTGACAAAACTAGGAAGCTAGTTTACCTACACTGAATGCTTAAGAAAAAAGAAAAAAAAAAAGGTGGGGGTACTAATACATGCCATTCTCTAGTGTATATATATATATATATAGTAGAGAAAATAAAATGAATCTTGATGAATAATAAACATGACTATCAATTTTTTTTTGAGAGGGAGAGAGTGAGAAAGAGAGAACCAATTTTATTTAGTTTTTCATCTGGCCTTTGTGTCTTCAACACTTAGTTGTATATGTGGTGTTGGGGTTCAAACTCGGGTTCTTGCGCATGCCAGGCAAGCATTCCAACTGCTGAGCCACAGCTCCAGCCCCTCAATATTTTTAACAAACAAAAAATTCACCCTTTGGTGTGTTAGATTTCATACCACGGTTTATAATATGGGCATATTTGTAATACTTATATGTTTTTATTAAAGACTTGTTTGGGGTATCTAGGAGATAAAAACAACCCTTTTCAGGGATAATAAAAGGGTATTTGTTTTCTGTATGAAAGTTGCATAGGTTGAGCCTATCCATTTTTTAATAAACTTGCTAGTAAAAATATGGTGGACTTGCAATTCACAAATGCTATAAAAATATTATTTACAAATCTGATAAGAGTTTTGTATATGAAGACCCTTTTTCTTTTTTTTCCTTTTCTTTCTTTCTTTTTTCTTTTGAAGACCCTTTTCTTAAAAAAAATTAAAAAAAAATATGAAGGGATCAGGTCTCACAATGTTGTTTAGGCTGGCCCCAGCCTCCTGCGTCAGGGAATCCTTCTCCCAAGTAGCTGGGTCAATGGACATCTGCCACTGCACCAGGCAATGTGACCTTTTTAATTTCTGATATAAAGACACAAATTTATAATAAGAAACCATTATTGCCATTGCTTCCTAACAGCAAATGCTTTCGAAACTGGACCTGTAAACCAGGGTCATAGTTTTTCCTGCAGCAGGCATTTTGGTTTCTTCTGTGTACTCTTCCCTCACCCCATTGGGGACCGAACCCAGGGGCACTCTACCATTGAACTATATCCCTAACCCTTTTTTATTTTTTGAGACAGAATCTTGCTAAGTTGCCCAGGCTGGCCTTGAACTTGCAATCCTCCTGGCTCAGTCTTCCAAGTAGCTGGGATTACAGGTGTGAGACACCACACGTGACTTCTATGCACTTTAAATTCTGGACTTATGATAAGACTTTAGTGGTCATTCAAGGATTTGTACCTGATAAAGTAAGTCAGGATGAACCAACCCCAGAGATAGCACATTTTCTATACCTGGTGAGTAACTGCTACTGTAAACAATATTTATAAAAAGCTCCAAGCCATGTTGCTAATAGTCTGAGAAATAAGGAACAATTGTATTCCTTCATTTCTGTTGGAATATTCCAACAGAAAAGGAAATCACTATTTCTACAAATAACCAAGGGACCAGGTAGAACTGTTGAGTATTATGCTTGAACTCTTAATTCAATCCTAAATAATGAAGATTACCCATGCATTGAAACCAAGTTCCATTCTTAACAAACAGTCCTGAATTCATTAGCTACTTGTTGCATTCTACAATGTGTTGCAGAGTTTTGCATGACTGGCATCCTGACTGTTATTCTAAGTACTTAACAACTAGTATGATGTGGGCACCAGGCAGCCATAATAGCACTGGCCATAAAAAAAAAACTGCTACAGTCAAACCAAGGTGAACCAAGTGAACATCTTCCATGCCTGTAGCTCTGGGGAACAAAAATCCTAGATTTTTTTCTCTCTACAACATTTATGGGAATGAAAAACAATTGTGTACACATGCAGAGTATTCTAACTTTTTTTTAAAAATTTTGTATGAAAATATTACACAGGCAGAGTATTTTGGTTCACTGAATAAGGAGACGTTACATCTGTTATGGCTGGACAGCAGCTATGTGTGGCTCCTTCAAGAAT
This sequence comes from Aplodontia rufa, assembly GCA_004027875.1. Taxonomy (NCBI): domain Eukaryota; kingdom Metazoa; phylum Chordata; class Mammalia; order Rodentia; family Aplodontiidae; genus Aplodontia; species Aplodontia rufa. Next base: position 51,028 of record PVKS010011545.1, on the reverse strand, counting down.
CTGCCTTGACCATAGAGAAACTGAGTCAAGGTTTAATTGATTTTGATATGTAGCTCATTGATATGTTTCTCATTTTTAAATTCAGCATGTAAGCTGATCTTATATTTATATCAATGAGCAAGAATGGAAGAATGCTGATGACTACTGAAGCTGACTGATGGAAGCTTATTCTGTTTACTCTGTAGATACTAAAACTTTCCCAGAATAAAGTCAGCTACATCAAATAGGGACTTTTTATTTACATTAAAAATTTTTGGGGTGAAATGTATTTTATTGGTAATCCTTAAATCTCTCCACAGCTACGTGATTTTTAAAGATAAATAATAACTGCATATATGTTGAAAAAAATCAACTTCAGTATGGAAGAAAAGTTATTCTAAAATATTTTCACACATACACAACATTTTTCATTGCTATGTATTTTTATCAGGAAGAACTCCGAATTACTTTGAAGTCTCCAGTGGCATAAAAATCAGAGTCACACTTAAAAGGTTCCTTAGAAAGAGTCACAAAAATATTCCCATTATCCACTGTCACTGTATGAATTCTTTGCTTTATTCCTTTGGAACACCACTTAGGTTTTGCTGATGGATCTTTAGGGTTTATAGACTGGTATAATCCTTCTCCTGTTGCCAAAGTAATTTTGTATTTATGCCAGGGGCAAACTATACACGGTCGTCCATCAAAATCCTGGGGAAAGAAAGAACTGATTTATTAGTCTTAACATTTCAAATGTTCATGATACTTGGACTTAGAACAGAATGTATGCAGAAAAATCAAGTTAACGAACAGACCAACTTTTTTACCCTCCCATTTACAAATTATTCAGTAAAAAGCAGAACCTATCTGAGCGCAATCAGATAGCCCTTTTTGCAGTTGATTAGAAACCAACTGAAGGGCTTTCAGTGCTTCTACAGGGATTTTCAGTAGCTGCTGGAAGAACTGTAAGTTCCAGATATAAATTCTAAAGAAGTTACTAAAGACAGGAATGCAGATGTTAATTTAAGAACAATTTATGATTCCAACTTTGTAACTGTGTCTCAATGAGGTTCTTATCAAACTTTAAGGACTACGAGAGTCACCTAGATCTTGTTTAAATGCAGCGCTGTTTAAATTCAGTAAGCTTACAGCAGTGGGTCCAAGATTCTGCATGTCTAAGAAGCTCCCTGGTGACACTGTTGACCACATTTTGGGTAGCAGGGTCTCCACACTCTCATTATGAACTGGGAGAAATTCTATGACATTATGATCAGCAGGTGCTTACATTTTTCTCTGCACCAGAAATGTAGAAATACTGATTTGTACCTCCATAGAGCTATCAGCAAACACATTTTCATAATTTAAACACACATATGTCCTTTAACATGAGGACAGGTATGAATCATGTGGATATCAATGTAGAGAGAGTGAAATGCTAAGTTCAGGCTTATATTTTTGTGCCAGTTAGACAGACCACCATGCACACAGAAGAGAGAGAGAGAGTGAGAGAAAAGAGACAGACAGACAGAAGAACTAAGGTGACTAGATTGTAATGCAAGGAAGCAAAGGCAATTCCTTCATTCTTTAGTTAAGACCTCAGAGTGTAGTATATAAATTAAAAATTAAATATTATTTTTAATCTAAAAATAAAATCTCATTAGAAGTACTATTCCAGGACCTACTTTTATCACTTACATATATAATGTCAACATCCCTCCATACCAGCACATATGATTTTTGTCTCATTAATTTAATGGTTACATGTATTCCATAGCATGGCTGTATTACAATTTATTTAACCAGCTTTCTAGTGTGAAAAGGTTTAGGATGGCCTCAATTTTTTTGTTATAATAATGCTACAATGAAACCTTCCTATATATAGACAAACATTTGTATAACTATATCCGTAGGATAGATGTCTCAGAATGTAATTATTATGTCAAGGACATGCAAATTCTGGTGTTTTATCTGTGAAATGGTTTTCTTTACATTGTAGGATTGTGAATACCAACAAAATTGACAATTACTTCAAAACAGAGATATAATTAAATCCAAATATACCTTATATTTGAAGAAAGAACACAAGAACATAAATAGGAAACATTTGAGTTTGTTGAGAATAAATTTTACATACCTCTATTTCTCCCAAATGTAAAGGTCCTCCTGAATCTGAAAAGTAATTAAATATTACATCTAGTCACTTAAAAACTGAATTTTGATAGTTTTGTGATTAATAAAAAGTTCTACAAATGAAAAATAAAATCTTACGATAACAGCGAATATCCATCGCATGATATTCTCCTCTGTGGTAGAAAATGACCACTTCTCTATCATGGACTACAGCTGTCATTCTTTCAGATTTTTTAATATCATCTTCTCTGCCAACACAAACTGGAGAATATTCCTTATCTCCAGGATCTTGTACAGAACCATCAAGATCCATGCTAGTTAAAAGGAAAAAAAAGGAAAGAAAGACAATTGCAAATGGTCTATTTTGCTACAACTCACAGAGACATAACAATAGTCTGGATTTCTTGAGACTAATGAATGAATGCATTTTTCTGTACCTATATAAAAGAAAACACTTATAAATACTAGATTATAGTTTGTCATTATTTTGAGTTAGAGACTCTTAATTTCCACCAAAATTAGAGAGTACTCCCATTCTAAGGCAAGACTTGTATTATATTAATTTCAATGCTTAAGATGAAAATTTCAGAACTACTAAAGTACAGATTAAGCTTCACTACTTCTTCATTCCCTATCAGAGTCAATACTAAACAACATCTGGTTACAATCTGCATCATTTCCAGCCTTCTGAAGGTAGCCAGAAGAGTATTAGGCCGTTTGGCTGAGGCGACTCACTTGTTTTTACCTGCAGCGCAGTCAAATCTTACAGACAAAACCAGATAACTACTCCAGCAAGAGTGGATAGGTATGAATGGGCTCCTTTCCTTTTCTTACCTCAAATAGAAATTGTCATTACTACTTCTGCCTTATTTTGGGTATTCAAATAGTTTTCTCAATTAACTTATAGAAGAAAATTTGCAGGTATTATGTATTTTTTTTTCTCAGCACAGATATTCAGACTACTTATTTGAAAGTGAGTCAAAAAACCTTTTTGTATACTTTAAGAATATATTCACAGCCTGTTAATTCCATACAAGAAGGAAACATCAAGATACATCTATGTCAGGGTTTTAGGCACCTTTATGAAACTGGCATAAAGCAAGCTGACTCCACAATTTGGGTGACAGAAAAGAGACTGCTTATCACATGGCATGAGATCCTGCTGGTACTTGGACTGTTTTGTTTTTGTTTTTTTGGGTTTTTTTTTTTGGCGTAGAACCACTTCAATTTCTTTATTATGTAATAGAAATTAGAAGTTTATGACAGATGACAAAAATTAAAGCTTCGTGGTAGCATCTAATCACAACCTGCTTTTATCTTTGGGACACTGACAAACAAATTTCTCAATCTATTTGGGAAGAGAAATATATAAATTTTAAAACACCAAGCAGGAAAAATTCTCCAAGAATGGCTATCAATAATAACCTTTATCACAGCAGATTTTTAAAACAAAAAGAAAACTTTCCACAATAGATCTTCAATTTTTCCTCTTACCAAGTTCTTCCTTGTTAGAGATGATTGTTCATGGTGATAAATAATTTCTGAACATCTACAATGTGATTGGCACTTCAGAAAGTTAGACATGAAACATTGTCTTCCAAGATTACATTCTAGGTGGTGAGACTGATAATAAGTAAACACATACATAAATAACTATATACTATAAAGGCCAACAAGAAAATAAACTGAGTAATATAATAAAGTAATAGGGGAAGGTGATTTTGCTAAGAATGAGCTAGCAATATAACTGAGATAATAAATGAGCTGAAACCCCCCAAACACAAATGAGCTGGACATGTTAAGAGCTGGAAGAAGAGAATTTCAAATGTAAGGAATAGAAAATACAAAAGCCTGAAGAAAAGAAAAGACTTGGTTAGTCTGATGAACAGAAAGGAGCCTGGAATGCAATGAGCAACATTGGTGTGTATGCACAAGTCAAGTTGTGCAGTGCTGTGTGGGGGTTTATTCCAAGAGCAATGGGAAGCCACAAAAGAATGTAAAGTATGATCTATTTTTAGACATGATCTTTTTTTTTAGAACAATGCCCTGGGTTCTATGGAAAAGGAATTATAGAAGAAGAATAAAAGCACAGAAATCAGAAAGCTACACTACAGTGTACAACAGCAAAAATGGTAGCTTGGACTGAGGTTTTTCCTTTGTAGAGGAGAAAAAGTAACAATAATAACAACAGTAGAATTATGAATTATGCCAAGAGCCAGGTTTTATTTTAAGACTTAATTTATTAACTTCTTTAATCCCAACATATTACTAAAAAGGTATTATTTAATTTTACAATAAGGAAAATGAGGAAGAGAAGTTTGGGCTGATGAAGTGGAATAAAGGGGCTAAATATAAAGAAATAAAAATAGAGCCAGAGTGGTGGCTTGGTAGTTACTGCGCTTAGGTTGCACGTGCAAGAACGCAGGTTCAAACCCCAGCACCACACACACAATGAAGTGTCAGAGCAACGAAAGTCACATGAAAAGCTAAATAAAATTGATTCTCTCTTCCTCCCTCTCTCTCTATAAAAAAATAAATAAAAAATAAAAATAAAGATGGTTTCCAAGTTTTAGTTTTGTGCAACTAGGCGGACTGCAGTGTCAGTGACTGTGATGGGAAAGACTGAGAAAAAATGGTATTTTTACAGGAATGAAAAATCAAGCAATTTTTGTACATACTGCATTTTGTACATACTGAATTTGAGGTGTCTAAGAGACATCTAAATGGAGATATCTAGCCAGCAAACAGGAGACTAGAATTGAGAATGACTAGACAGTGAATCTTGGTAGCATTCAAGTTACAGAGTTCAATGGAATCATTTAGGCAGCATAAATAGAGGAAAAAGTCTAAGAAAATTCCTAAAGCACTTCAACATTTAGAGGTCAAGTGGATAAGAGGCTAAAGAGAGGCAGTCCAGTCCAGTGTCTAATTTATTGCTAATCAAATGAAATTCATTCACTGCTATCTCCTCTCTCCTGTATTCTTCTCAAATTGCAAGTAAGTGATAACATGGAGGGATGGAGGAGAGGCAGCTAAGGAGGTAAAATCTGCTCTAATGCAGGCTACCTCTGTGTATTAACCAATAAATGATACACAAAGAAAACATGGACTTCCTAGGAAGCTCTGACTGCCCCAAAATTTGGCTGTTCATTAGCGGCTGAGTCTACCTTCTACCCTTTTCTCTTTGTAAACTCACTTCATCCCTACACCTCTACTCTCCTAGAAATTAACTACTGGTTAGTATTCAAGTAAGGACTTACATCTAGAAACATTACAACTCTCTTCCCAGTATTTCTAGTTTGTCTTCTATTTCACTCTTTAATGTTCTTTTGGACAAATACAGAAATTAAAAGGTGAGAAAAAACCAAGTGTAAGAAATCTCCAATATTATTCACAGATTCAAGAGTTATATGTCTGTTCTAATCCTTATATCAAATTATGACTCATATACCAATGTATAACATTTAGCAGCCGTTCTTCAAAATTCAAAGTTATATGCCTACTCAGCCCTAAAAATGGCATGTATATATTTTCAACTCCCATATACTTTGGTCATCTTATAAGACCTCAACTGATATTCATGTCTGACATAAGCCTTCTAAAACAAAATGTAACAATAATTCTAAATGTTGTGACAAGTCTAGGTTTTATTCAGTATTTTCATTTTCTGTTCCATTTAAAAATTTTTATCATTAAATGTTATTTATTTAACCAGAGTGGAAAACTACACAAAGGCCTAGACAACCTGAGAAGTATCCAACCCTGCTTACTGCAACATAAGGAACTACATAGGGAAAAGAAAAGGAAGTAAATAAAAATGATGTCCCATTTTACCTACAGAGATTCAACTGCTGTTAAACATTAAGTTTGCTGTGAAATGCTCATGAAATTGAATACAATATACTTGGCTATAATTTAAGATATTTGTTAAAATTATAAACCACGTCAATTTCAAATACCCCTATTTTAGGAACTTGATTCTTCATAATCCATATTCTCTTCAAATACAGTAATTTGTCATATTTCATAGGAAGTACTTTCCCTTGATCAATAAGGACATGCCATTTAGGGGCTGGAGTGGTGGCTCAGTGGTTATGGAGCTTGCTTGGCAAAGCGAGTACGCAGGTTCAAACCCCAGCAACACATATACAATGAAGTGTCGGAGCACAGAAAGCCACATGAAAAACTAAATAAAACTGATTGTCTTTCTCTCACACTCTCTCTAAAAAAAAAAAAAAAAAAAAAAGAACATGTCATTTTCATTCTAATTAAGTCTACGGTTAACACATGACATACACACACACATATCCAACTTTTTAAAAAGGGTCACTTGGATCTAGCTTAGAATGGTTTCAAACTATGGACCCAACCCTCTCCCAACAAGAAGGAAAATATATTTATGAAGTGTCATGAGGCTTTAGGCCTTTTGCAGAGAATTTTCCTGATAGTTTCTTTCTTTAATTCTGTATAACTGATTGAAAGCTTTAAAATGTTAGGAAAAGAGCATGACTTACTTTCAAAGCAAGTTTATAAAACAGAAATTACTATGAGTAAAATCTGTATGTGAATGTGTTAGGAGGGAGCTTTAGAAAAAGGATATAGACCATTGATTTAAGAGGGGTAGTTCTGAGCCAAGTGGAAGACAGATATTAGATATCATCATAAGCCTGGGCTCCAAAATTGAGGTGAAGAGAGAGAAGAAGAGGAGGAAAAGAGAAAGGGGGGAGAGAGAAGGGAAGAGGAAGAGGGAGGGTAGAAAAGAAAAGGGAGAGGGAATGCAAGCATGTGAGCATGGACAGGAAGAGGCAAGAATTTTAATTCAATTAATAAAGGAGAGCATTACACAAGTTTAGGAAATTACTGGGATGTCAAATATGTACTCTGAAGTTTGCATGGTTAATCCTTATCCTAAATAACCTAGTTGGGCTGGTGATATATATAGATCAGTGATAAAGCATGTGTTTAGCATTCATGAAACCCTGGGTTCAATCCCAATACGGCAAAACCAAGACAAACAAACCTATAATTAATTTATTATAGTGTTTTTAAAATCATAGATTATTTGAAAAAAATATAAAAAAAATACAAATGGTGTTCTAAAAATGTAGTTCCCAGTAAAAAAGCAAAAACATATTCTTAAAAGGTAAAGAGTGGCACAATCATTTTTTAGGTTACTTATGGCTGACAGGAGGTTGGAATACTATCTGTAAACAGTCATTTGGTTTTATTTGATTTTGGTGGTACCCAAAATATATGAATTACTAGTATTTACTTTCACAGTTGTACGTGCAACCTTTATCACATTTTGTGACAGAACACACAGAGGGGCAAATGTGATAAGAAAATGAGAAGAGAGACAAATGAACTGAAAGGGGAAAAGGGCTTAAAAAAAAAAAGAAAGCAATATGGAATTTGCAACACATATAACCAACAAAGGATTAAGATACAGAATGTATGAAGAACTCTTATAGACCAGTAAGAAAATACTCACAACCACAGAAAAATGGGCAAAAACCATAAACAAACATTTCACAGATGATGACATTTAATTGGCCACTAGGCACATGTAAAGATGCTCAACCCCATTAGGAAAAGGCAAAAAGGCAAAGCAAATGCAAAGCAAAGCCACTATGGGGACACAATTTTCCATCCACCAGATTGGCAAAAATTATACTAAGTATAGGCAAGAATATGGAGCAACCACTAGTAATGACACAAATTTATGCTATCAGTATGACACTACCCAGTAAAGTTGAACATATTCGTAACCTAATAATCCTACTTTAAGTATATGCCAGAGAAAATGTGCACAGGCACATCTGGAAACATTCACAAGAACAACTGTAACAGTAAAAGACAAGAAACAAAGCCCATCAACAGTAGAATGGATAATCTTTATGTTCACTCAGTAGCAGTGAAAATGTATTGCAACATCATCTTGGATTAATTTCAAAAACATAACTGAAAATGAAAATAAATTCTTAAGTATTTCCAGGTAGGCTTTTGCTTTTATCAAGTGCAAAAACAGGTGAAACCAAGCAATATATTATTCATGAATAAATATTTATAGGGCAAATTTACTTTTAAAAAACCAAGGGGGAGGGGCTGGAGCAGTGGTTCTGAGGTTATGCACTTGCCCAGCAGGTGAGAGGACAGGAGTTCAAACCCTAACACCAAGTACACAACAAAGTCTCGGAACAAAGAAAGCTGAATGAAAAACTAAATAAAAATTGTTTCTCTCTCTCTCTCTTTTTCCAAAAAAAAAAAAAAAAGAAAAAAAAGCAAGGGGATAGTAAAATTTCAAAATAGTTCTTATATTTAAAACTACTCTTTTCAATATTTACATTGTATCCTACTTTATGTATATGTTGCAAATGAACTAAAACCCAAGAAAAGTGGGGATAAAGTTGTACTTTCTATCCTCAAAGAATATGCTTGCACATAAATCATGAATTAACTACTTAAGAATTTTTTTTTTGATACCAGGTATTGAACTCAGGGGTGCTTAACCACTGATCAACATCCCCAGCCCTTTTTATTTTTTATTTTGAGACAGCCTCTCTCTGAGTTGCTTAGGGCCTCACTAAGTTGCTGAGGCTGGCTTTGAACTTGAGATCCTCCTGCCTCAGCCACCCAAGTTGCAGGGATTATAGGCATGCACCACCATGCCCAGCTACTTAAGAATTTTTATAGCTTATGTCACAACTTGTCACTCGAAGAGGAAGTAAATGAATAGTTCCCCCTTTTTCCCCCCAAAGCTAGCAAAGAAATATTATCTAGCAATAACAAAATTCAAGAGATGTAAACTAACACAAAAAGTTAATTAAACTCTCCAAATAAAGTCCTTCCTCAAATTTCAGTTTCTTCAAACATAGGAACATAGAATCTTTGCAAGGCTTGCCTCCAACCAATAAAAACTGGTGAATTTTAAAGAGACTGATAAGAAATGAACAGAGAAGGCTGGGACTAAATGATAAAGGTTTCAGAGAATTGTATTACAACTTTGCATTATGCTTAAGAAAGAATTATCTCATCCTTCGAATAATTTCTTTCTGTATCATAAGTGATAGTATTCATTTATGATATCTGATGCCTACTTATAATTAACACTCATATTATTCTTAATTGAATACTGTGAATATCATGGTCCATTCAGACAATTATGAGTCCATATGTTCATTTTAATTACCGTTACTTTGATGAACTATTCTTATACGGCTACACATTTCCTCTATTTTAAGATCTTTTTGAAATTTATCTTTTTTTAGTTTTACAATGACAATAAAATTGTACTCATTTGCTACATACAATATGATGTTTTAAAGTATATATTCACTGTGGAATGACATCTAGTTAATAAATGCATTACCTCACATAGTAATGTGATGAGAACACTTCACTTCCATTCATTCCTAGCATTTTTTCAATACAATATTTTATTAATGGATCCAAGATAGCAGAATAAAAGAAAGTGGAAAATCAGTTAACTTGGCCAGTTTGTGGGACAGATGAACATTTCCTTCTGAAAAATTTAGCTGTTCTATTCCACAACTGTCTTCAAAAAATCTTTTTTGGTCTGTCCCAAAAATTAGCTTTCAAAGGTGCTAACTCCATATAAAGTTACAAACTATTTAAATGGATCCTCAGTCACTATTAGGTTCCTTTCCAACATAGTTAATACACTCAATTAAATATAAATACTTTAACCCAATTAAATTTCCATAAGACATAAGACACTGGAGACAAGAGACATGAAATTGAAGGTACTTACTTGTTACGCCTCTCGAGCAACCATGAAAGTGCTTTTACTAAGTCTGGGAACTTGGCCTATGCATTATCAAAAAGCTTATCTCCAGGGTGACACCCTTACTTTTAGGTTCAGGGAAAGAAATGCCTTGGACAGTAGTTTTGTATTTCTTTGGATGACACAACAACAACAGATAAAAACAGCTATCCTTCAGTGAGTGTCTACTTTTGTTGGCCACTTTTCATGTATCAGTTCATAAATTCTCACAAAATAGAGGATTACTGAGCTAAGATATGAGTATGTATTATTTTCACTTTGGTAGTGCCTACATTTTTATAAAAGCACGTGGACTGCAAGTAGACCATCCTGAAATCACAAAATCCTTTTACCAAAGGTTTATATGGATATGTGATGTATATACTCGTGATCTTTACATTGGTGGTACAAACATGTATCAGGAAAGATGATTCTGACTTTTTTTTTAAATTTAGGAGCGCTAATGTTCAAGAGTTGTGTTCCCAAATGCTTAAAATGCCTAATAAAGTCACGTAGCCGCTGGGTTCTGGAAACTGGCAGGATCGGCGGGCATTAGAGATGTGAGATCACAGCTGAGCTCCACCTGGGTTTGAATTCCACTTTGCACAGCTGAGCTCCACCTGGGTTTGAATCCCAGCTTTGCACAGCTGAGCTCCACCTGGGCTTGAATCCCAGCTTTGCGTGACTGGGGACAAGTACTTCATTTTGCTGTGCTGCATAAGGCTTGGTGTGGTGAGGATTAAGTGCTTGACTACACTTGAAAAGTTCAGAGCAGGGCCTCGCCGCAGGAAACGCTCAAATTCAGTTGGCTGCCACCTCTAAGGTCTGCCAGTTTGTCTTGAGTGACTTCAAGCTGTACTTAACGCTTCAGTAAAGACAATGCGCAGTGAAGGCTGAGCAGCGCCCAGGGCAGTCTGAGCGGGGCGGTCCAAATGCAATCTCAAGGGCAGACTCCAAGAAACCAATAACTGGGAAGGATGGGGCAGCAGAAACCCCGGGGCGGATTTTATATACTAGAATGGACAAATGCCCAGAAAAAATTGTTAGAAACGACCAAGGGTGTGGCCCAATTGCCAAGGTGAACAAAGTCAGTGGGCCTCTGGTGCCTGCGCAGAGGCCTGCCCTGGAGGTTAACGGTTAACCAACGCAGAGCCCCTGGCCAAGGAGCTGCGAGAAGCAGAAACCAGACCGCAGCCGTCGCCGCCGGAAGCCCAGGCCGCCGCTGGCCGGAAGCAGCTGGCCCCGCGAGCCCCGCCCCGCGCCCCACAGCCGGGACGCACGACAGCCCGGTCGCCCGGCCCCGCTCCGCCAGAACAGAACTCACAGTCAAGTCCTCGCTCCGCCTCCGCGAGCTCCGCGCGCTGCGACTGCGCAGGCAGGGTTCTGCCCCGCGCGGCGCCTCCGCGGGGCGGGGCGTGGTCGTCCACGTGATCCAGGAGTGCCCGCCCCCGCGGGCCGCCTCGGTGGAACTGCGGGAAGTGGACCCCGCCTGACATCCGGGCTGCGGAGCTCTGCCAGCGCCTCCAAACTGGCGGTCTTAATGCTGTGTTTGACAGATGCCAGTGGCCTCAGTTTACTTTTTAGGTATTTATTGAGCTCACTACGTTTGTCCAAGTTTTAAATGCACTCAGTTATCTTCTCTCCTAGGAATTTATCTACACAGTGTTTGTATGAGTTCTTCATCATGCATTTAATTCATGTATAGGGATATTTGTGTCAACAAGAGAATAAGAATAGCTACAGCGGTCATCAACCCAGGTGAAGGGTTCAATAAAATACAGTGCAGACTCGTGAATTACTTTATAGTCATGTACTGTATACTTAAACGACTGATTGCATGAAGCATCGACTATAAAAAAGCACAACATAGAATATTATATGTAGAGTACATTCTTCAGTGTAAACATTTCTTGAGGAACAAATATGCAGGTATGTACACAAACATGCAGGTATGTACACGAACTTTTTCTTAAAAAAGTAAAAAGAAATTTAGTGGTGTGTATGGGAAGATGGAGGGTTTAGTTTTCTTATTTTCAACTTTGCATTTTTTTTCTATTTATATTTACCTGAATTAGAATTAAAATAAAATAAACGAGTCCTCCATGTTTGTGTTCAGGTCTGGAAGCTAGATGAACTTGAGAGTTTTTTTTTTTTTCAAGTTTTCTGGATTATCTCTTCGTATAGTAGATTTTAACCTTGGCTATGCCTTAGAGATATCCGTGAGCGTTAAAAAGTTATGCTGCCCAGTCTGTACCCCAGAGAAATGAAATAAAAATCTTTCTGGAGAGAGATATTCAGTATATCTTTTTAATTAACTAGTGATTCTAGTGTGAACCCAAGTTTGAATGTCACAAAGCCTGTATTTAGTATGCTGACTTAGTGATCTCTGACCCTAGGTGTCCCAATGGCCTTAGGCAGCCATTTACCCCATGGCCTTATAAATGCCATCTTAAAAATAAGTCTCCACAGGTAAAAAGTTGAGAAGCTCAGAATAATGGTTTTGCCTCCAGTGCTGGTTTCTTCTGATTCTATCATGTTCAGTATACTTTAAAGGTAATCAGTAATATTTTGTGGGATGTTTCCCTTTTGACCATTTATTTCACTGACTGAAACACAGATTGACCATCTAGTTTTGAAATATCACTTACCAAAGTGATAATAAAACATATATATATTATAATTTCCATTGTCTGTTAGCTGTCTCAAAGTATTTTTATTGACACATGGAGTCAGTACGTAACTTATGTTATTGAAGGACTGAATAAAATTTCCCATTTTTAGTGAAAAGTCCTCTTTTGCTTTGGTATAATCTGGGCATTAAAAAGTTCTTAGATCCACTAACCTCAAGTGTGAGTTTGAATAAACTCAACCCTTCGTAAACATGCTCACATATACTCACAAGAAGAAAGAGAAGAAGGGAAACTTTTTCTCTTTCAAATATATTAATGTAATTAGTCATACAATAATGTGAAATTCTTGGAAAACTATACTAGAGGGCAGAATAAGCTACCTCTCTCCACTTTCCAGATGTGCACACACAAATGCGCAAAATCAAGCATGCACAGGCATGTACATTGTGTAACAGCAAGAACCCATGAAGTCCATTTGAAAGTCATTACAGTACAGAATAAAATTGATGAATCTTAGAGTTAATTATTTTTTTGCAACAGACCAGTACTAACCAGTTTGAGCAGCGATAGTACTAAGTTCTATCAGTGATCATCTTGGGGCACTTTCTCTTATCTCTTTGGAACTAGTTTTCATTTTCCTCCTTTTCTTCATTTGTTCTTTCATTCTTTGCTTTCTTGTTTCTAACTTTGGCCTACTAGTGCCACGTAGTGGTACTTTTGGTATCAGCAAATTCAGGTTTTCCTCTGTGATCTTGGCTCTCAGGATCTCCATCTATAAAAAGGGACAGTTTCAAGTGTCCCTTCTTACCTTTTGTGAGCCTAGCCCCTCTGCTTTGAGCATCAGGCTGTTTCTAGGCAGACTTTTCAGGTACAAAGCTCTTCTTAGAGAAGTTAAAACATTGTCTTCACTAGTTTTGTGAAGGCACCTGTGTGCTGCTAGTTTCACTACCAGGATATTTGAACCCATGTGGATTTCTTACTCCTTCAAACCAGAAGAAAATCAACATTGCTATCATTAGCGCACAATAACTCAAATCATAAAAGAGGATGGCTTTAGATGTCATCTATACTCTGTGATTCATAAACCAATTTGTCTACACCCTGCGTTTCTTGTGGATGCCTACTTGATATTTCCATGTGGAGAATGTAGCAGAGACAGTAGTGCTTCCTAAATATCCCATCTACTTCCAGCCCCATTTGCAGTTTGTTCAGGCCCTGAGTTCTGATCAGTTGGGCTGTGAGTGAAAATGCAGTATGCATTCCTGAACTGAAACAGAAAAGCTGATCTGAGACCTCTCCTTTTGCCTTTTTATATCACAAAAATTAGCAACATCCTCTATGGTAGAGTCTCTACAAGCTTGGCTCTTAGAGCGACTATGTGGAACAAAGACCATGTGCTCTCCCTAGACACAATTTCCTGACTTCCACCAAGCTGGGAAAGGCAAAAAATAAAATTTTGTTGTGAAGGCACTGAAATTTTGAGGTTGTTAAGGCAATATAACCTAGTTTAACCAGATTTCTTATAATCATATCTAATTTCATTGTGTTCAAGATTAAAGTATTAATTTTCAACATAGGAAAGTATTACAGTTATAGTTTGAATGACTTTAGACTTGGACTTTTGGGCCATCTTGACACTGTTGAGACTATGGAGACTCTTGGAAATGGACTAAATGTATTTTGCATCGTGATATTGTCATGAGTTTTGGGGGGCCACGGATGGAATGTTATGGTTTGGATGAAAAGTGTCCCCAAAAAGCTTAATATGTGAGACAATACAAAGGCTGAGGTAAAATGATTGGGTTATAAGAGCCTTAACTCAATCAGTGAATTATGGGGATTAACTGGCAACTGAAGGAAGGTAGGGTGTGGCTGGAGAAGGTAGGTCATTGGAGGCATGTCTTTGGGTATATATTTTGTATCTGGTGCAGAGTTTTTTGCTCTCTCTGCTGGAGCCATTCCTGACCTGCTTCCCTCTGCCGCATTCTTCCGCCATGCTGTTCTGCCTCACCTGGAACTCTGAGGAATGCAGCCAGCATTCCATGGACTAAGGCCTCTGAAACTGTGAGCCCTAAAATAAACTTTTCCTCCCTTAAAATTGTTCTTGTCAGGTCCTTGGGTCACACCAACAAAAAAGCTGAATGAAATATTTCCCAACCAAGTTCCCAGATGCCAGCCAAGAGCCAACCTTGAAATCGAGTGTTTTTAAGGATGGTGGTCGCAGATCAGCTTTGTGAACTCTTTACTGCACAGGAGGAATGAAGAAAAGGAAAATGTCAAGTCTCTGAATTAAATATATGTACACATTCTACTTGCCATCTCCCTTAGTGCTGTCCTTTTGAGAAATCAAACCAGGTTGTACCCTCTCTGCAGGAATACAAAGGAGAAGGAGAAGAAGCTGAACTAAGCACGTGAGCGAAACAAGTAAAAGTTGGAGATTTTAAGAGGTGATATACTTTTTGTTCTCTCCTAGTTTTTATCATCCAGGTGAAACTCTTAAGTCCTGGGCATTGAGCAAATAATAATAGCTGTTAATGAAAGGTGGAGGGCCTGTGGTCAGTGAACACTAGGTAGTCTGCATTGAGTGGGAAGTAAGTCTTGGCTATTTGTACCAGGCCAGGCTTAGCAAATATACACAGAACTACACAGGCCAAGGGAAGGCACAACCCAAAGAACCTTAGGTGATATGAAACTTTGGGTGCAGACTGCTCTTCCTGCTTCCTGACCTTGAACAATGTTCAGAAAGTTCACATTGGGCCACATTTGGTCTCAGCAGAGGAAGAGAGCCCACAGAGACCCTGGAGAACAGGCACAGTTAAGGCAAGGACTAAATTATAGAAAAAAATGTCTTTGGTATTTTGGTCTTTTAACCTAAAGGAGTGGATAGAGTAAAGCTTGCACCAATTAGAAACATTAATAGTAATAAAACTAAAACATCAGAACCCCACTCAGGATCCTGAGGTCCTCAGAGACACTAGTAATGTGTTCACATGGTTATCCTTTTTTACACACACAGAATATATACAGGATATATGAACATATGTTGTGTATATGTGTAAATAATTTGAGAACAAATTAATATGGAAAAGCTGTACAGGGCCCCAAGAACCATTTCAGGGTATATTCCCAATCTGATGTCTGATTAACCCCTAATGTTTTAATGTATATTCCTACAAATAAGGATTTTTTTTCATAACTACAATACAATCAGAAAATTTCTGTTGGCACATTACCATCATTTAATCTTAAATCCACTTCAAAATTAAGATTATATTTAGTTTCCAGGGTTTTTTTTAGCTTCCATCAGTCTGAGATAATTTCTCAGTCTTTCCTTTAACATCATAACCTTGACATTTTTTTTTTAAAGAAAGAAAGTGGAAAGAGAGAGAGAGAGAGTCAATTTATTTATTTTTTCATCTTGCCTTTGTTTTTCTGAGACTTAGTTTGTATGTGGTGCTGGGGTTTGAAACTGAAACCTCATGCATGCCAGGCAAGGGCCCCAACCACTGAGCCACTGCCATAGCCTCTATAATCTTGACATTTGTGAAGATTACTTGCCATTTATTTTGTGGAATGTCCCTCAATTTGAGTTTGTCTGATGTTTTCTCCTGATTAGATTCATGTTATACAAAAGTAGAGATGAACTTTCAGCCCTGGTGGGTTGTTCCTTTCTTCATAGCTGGAACTTGCTTCACTATACGACCTTGCCATCTACCCCACCAGAGCTATATAAACCCTGCTCTGAGCCACAGTGCTCCCTTGTTTCCCTCTAGAGTCCTCCCCACCAACCACATTCTGACTTGAGCTAAAGTGCTGAGGAAATTAAGAGGGAGAGAAATAGTTGTAGCAAAATGTTTTTGTAAAATGTGTAAAAGTAACAATTTAACTTGAATATAAGACTGCTGTCTCTTTTTCCTTCTGTCACTCCGGTGGTTTTTGGTTTCTGGTTAAAGGTCTGTTGAGTTGGAAGTAAATTTAGTTTGAGTTTAGTGGTATGTATTTATATGATTTATAGCTTCCAAGAGTACTCGTACTGCCCACTGAGATGACTTTCTGTGCATAACCACACTAATGTTAAAGTCAGAGTTCTATAAAATATGAATATGGACTGAAGCATATGGTATGAGAGGGAGTCCTGAAGGTGAAGGCTGATTTGAAATGGATGGAGCCAGAAACTAGTTTGTGGAAAATTCTATTATCAGATGTTTATTAAATTTATTTAAACAAAAGTAAGAACAAGGTTCTTTTCTTATTGACAATATACATAGGATATGCTTAATAGCATATAATATAAACTATAAATCTACCATGTGTCTTCTTTTTTTGGAGGGGGCTGCTGCCAGGGATTGAACTCAGGGGTACTTAAAGCACTGAGTCATATACCCACCACTTTTTATATTTTAGTTTGAGACAAAGTCTCATTAAGTTGCTGAGGCTGGCTTTGAACTTGTGATCCTCGTGCCTTAGCCTTCTGAGTTGCTAGGATTACAGGTATATGCTACCATTCCTAGCCACCATGTGTCTTTCTTCCTTTCTTGCTTTCCTTAAAGAGAGAGAGAGAAAGAGAGAGAGAATCAATTTTATTTATTTTTTCATCTGGGTTTTGTTTTCCTGACACAGACACTTAGTTGTGTATGTGGTGCTAGGGGTGGAACCTGGGTGCTTGCATGTGCCAGGCAAGCAGTCTACAGC
Organism: Aplodontia rufa; assembly: GCA_004027875.1. Taxonomy (NCBI): domain Eukaryota; kingdom Metazoa; phylum Chordata; class Mammalia; order Rodentia; family Aplodontiidae; genus Aplodontia; species Aplodontia rufa. The sequence continues at coordinate 33,814 of PVKS010011545.1, read as the reverse complement.
TGAAATACCAGTCCGGCCCTACCACGTGTCTTTGTGGATGGTAGTTGCATAAAATAGAATATACATATACCTGTACCAGGACTACAAACAGGGAGTGTATTACTTTTGAAAAGGTAATACTATAAGAAATATTAAATTACCTTTTTTGTTATATAAATCATAAAGTACATGTACTACCAAGGACTACGGATATTTTCATGACAGGTGTGGGTAGGCAGCACCCCCTGAGCTGCTCCAAATTCCATTCTGCAATCGGAGCCAGAGAGGGAGTGATGGAGGGACAAACTATATTTGTTTAATATGTCCACATCCTCAAAGTCACTCTGACAATCCTGCAGAATCAAGATGGTCCTGGGGAAAGCACACCTCAAGGCAAATTGCTTAGCCGAAGTTACTGAAAGCAGCCACTGAGGCACAGGGTTGGAAATACATGCTCCTGCTTATTTAAGTACAAGGGCTCAGAATGGAAATGACAGTGAAGAGATATTTTTGCACATTTTTTATTGGTGCATTATAGTTGTACATAATGATGGGATTTGTTGTTACATATTCATAATGCCCACAATATAAAAATAGTTTGGCCAATAACTATGAAAAGATTTTTAATCAATAAGGAGAAAGATACCTGGATACTAAAGCCTTCACTTTTACAAATTTTGAAATACAAGAAAGCATCATGATCCAATTGCCTTTGTCTAAGAGACGTACATAGATGTGACTCTCTTCCTACACCTGAGATTTGTGAAACGTGGTGTTCAAATTAACCGCTCATAAAAAGATTTCTCCCAACTGAGTTTACTTTCCTAGGTTGTAGGTTGGCAGCACCCCCTTCAGTGGAGACCACTCAGAATCAGAAACTGGGAAAGGCTTCAAATTTTTCATACTAGGGTAGGAAATTTTGAGTTCTGAACTTTGAACTTTTGATTTTTGAACTTTGTTTCTTTGGATTTTGATATCTTTGGGCTATCTCTTTCAAGGGAATTTAACCTCTGAATGTCAGTTTCTCCTAGACCTCATTTTACAATCCTGATATGGAAAAGTAGGTTTTGGGTGGTGGTTGTTTGATTTTTGCTTTTAATTGAGCCCCCCTCATCATAACAGGTGAGAGACTCCCAGGAGCATTAGTTTAATTGAGGTCTCTTCATATGAAATCCATGGGGTAAAGGGCATGCCCTCCTGCCTAACACCACTGAGGCTGGTATTTTTGGTATGTGTGTGCTGCACTAGGGTGTGCTCTATTATTTAGTGTCAAGGTCTCCACATCTCTTGTGGGCACTATTCTAAGTACTCAGGCCAGTGGTTGACTTCATTCCCTCTTGTTATGGAAGTGCTTAGGTTCACACAACTTCCTAGGAAAAATGTCCAGTATTTCTCCTGGGGCACTTTCCAGACTGCAGTTGCTGCTTCTGCATCAGGTTTCCTCAGGTGTTAGTGAGCAACAGTGCTTATGGCACATGCCCTTTAAGACAGTTTCCAGAGACTGGAGCAGTGGCTCAGTGGTCACTGTGCTTACCTGGCATGCATGAGGATGTGGGTTTGAACTCTATCACCACATACACAACAAAGTGTTGGAACAAAGAAAGCCACATGAAAAACTAAATAAAATTGATTCTCTCTTTCTCTTTCTTTCTTTCTCTCTCTCTCTCTCTCTCTCTCTCACTGTCCTCTCTTTAATTAATAATAATAATAACAATAATAATAATAATAAAAGGACAAGTTTTCAGGTTGTAAATACTCTGAGATGTGCATGGTGGAATGTGCCTTCAGGCTTCAGTTCCCTCTGCTGTGCTCCTGTTCCTTCTAGAAGGAATCAGTTGAGTTCCCAATGGTCTGACTTGGCTTTTCTTTTTCTTTTCTGTGTTACATAAATAATTTATTGGTTTTTCTTTATTCAATAGACATGGTCTTACAATTAGGAGGGGTTCATCATTAAACAATCAAGAACAGCAGTGTAATGACAAAACAAGCCAATATTGGTGCCAGACCATACGAACTTGGCTCTTTAATTGGTTCCTTTCTTTCTTTCTCTGCACATGCATTTTTGTCAAAAATGGAGTGTCTTCTTTCCTCCCTTTTATTTTCTCTTTGATTTCTCTTCTAGATCTTTCTTTGAGTTTTCCCCCTAATAACTTATGCAGACAAAAATTTTCCTTAGCTAGATAATCCCAGCAGGACATGACCCTTCCATTAGATCAATATATAAGGCAGGCCTGAACTTGCTCTACTGTTGTCCAACTGGATCTACTTTAATATATGTCATCTGGTTGTGCCTTCCTAGAGCCTAGCTCACCATGTTCCTCTTGCCTAGTCCCTCAAAATGCGGGCATCAACAATACTTGCATCTACAATATAGCTATATCACTTTATGACTCATTTTATCCTGATTTTTCTGTTCTTTCCTTTCTTATCCATTCAACTTTTTTATAACCCCTGTCATATCTAACCTACTCTTTAAAGGATGTTTCTAATGAATTAGCCAGGAAGGTGGGATTACAAAGTCTATATTTGACTGCTGGGGGCCTCTATGTGTTTGTGTGTTGGAGGTGGTGACAATTCTCAAAGAAAAGATTATTGGGAGAGATAATTGTCAGAGGCTCCTAAAAGGTGTCCTCTTCGAGAGCTGTTTTGTACATTGACATGTGAAAAGCTCTGAGAGGTACTGCTACAAAGAGACCTGGTTGAGAAGAAAGGAAAAAACTAGAGGATACCATGAGGAAATACTCAGAAAAATGCAGAAAATGGGATATGCTACAAGACAACTGGATTAATTTCTTTAAAACCACAATATTGGGGCTGGGGGGATAGCTAAATGGTAAAATGATTGCCTAGCATGCTCAAGCCCCTGGGTTTCATCCCCTGCACCACTAAAACAAATAACTACCACCACTATCAGCAACAAAACCCCACACTATCGTTTTTAACAGGTCAGAAATACTGTTTTAGAATTAAAAGAAAACACTAGAGACATCACAGTCAAATATAATGTGTGAACTTTAATTAGATTTGGGTTTAAAAGAAAAAAACCGGGGCTGGAGCGGTGGCTCAGCGGTTTCGGCGCTTGCCTGGCAAGCACGAGGACCGGGGTTCAAACCCCAGCACCACGTACGCAACCAAGTGTTGGAGCAACGAAGGCCATGTGAAAAACTCAATAAAGTTGTTTCTCTCTTTCTCTGTCTCTCTCACTGTCCCTCTCTCTTTAAAAAAAAAAAAAAGAAAAAAACCTATACAAGTTATATTGAGAACAGAAAGGAAATTTGAATATGGACTTCGATTTTAAGGAAAATTATTGATTTTCTTTTTCGTTTTTTAAAGAAAGAAGGAACAGAGAGAGAGAGAGAGAGAGAGAGAAAGAGAGAAGCAATCTTTATTTAGTTTTCATGTGACTTTCATTCCTCAGACACTTCATTGTGTTGTGTTCGTGGTGCTGGGGTTTAAACTCGCATCCTGGCACTTGCAAGCGCTGTAACCGCTGAGCCACCGCTCCAGCCCCTATTGTTGATTTTCTTAAGAGTAGTAATAATGCCTGTGATTGTGTAAGAATGTCTTAAGAAATGCATGATAAAGTATTTAGAGATGAGATATAAAGAGGTCAAGATGTTTGTAACTGATTTTCAAGTCATTTAACACCACCAGCAGTAATTTATGAAAGGAAATATGACAAAATATAAACAAATATTGAATTTTAGTGGTATGTGGGTGTTCCTTTGTGTTATTCTTTCAGCTTTTCTGCATATTTTTAAATAAAAAGTTTAAAAAGGAGAGAAACCTATTTAAACCAGTGTTCCAAATGTTGGCTATGAAACTTTTTTCCCCTATAACATACTAAAGCATCTGCTGCTTCACAGAGAACATTCTGGACCATGCTTGCTTCGAGTGAACTCTTAGTAGTTTCATTAAAAATATATACTATAATGGTAAATATACAGTAATGATAAATGACCAGTAAAAAATGAAAATATAAAAACTTAAAATGTACTTCACAAACCCATCTTACTACTTGTGAGAGAGCAAGTTTAGTGCTCTTCACCAGTGGTGTGACTTCATTGGCCAAAGAAATGAAAGGTCAAAGTTTGCATAGTGATTCCTGAAGGTCTAAAATGTATTACCCAAATTCTTATTTTAACATAGCTGTTACTGCTCAAATTCACCACCCAGAAAACCTCAGGAAGAGTCATGTGTGTCTGTCTGATGCCATGACTGCTGTCTAATCCCGGTCAGAGCTATACTATTGTCTTGGAGTTCTATAAATATTTTACTAAAACATTCAAGGACTGGTACAATTTATGTGGCAGATATTGACTTGATTTGGGATCACCCATTGCTATAACCTTGGGTCATCCTCTTACCTGTCTCTAATTCCTTTTCTTTTAGGATGAACTCTTACCCTGAAGGTCCCTCATGCAAATAAGCCCTAAAAGATTGTTTCTCATTAGTCCCTATGTCCTCCCCACTGTATCAAAAATTTACAGTAAAAACGACTCATAGCCTCCAGCTGAGATGAAATGGTTGACATTAGCTGTCGTACTATTGTTTAGAAAATAATTACAAAAAAAAGTCTACATCCTATCCTGCATTTATTATTGTTTGTATTCTTTTTTTCATTTTTTATTCATTTAAGATAGTCTTACATTTAGGAGAGAATCGTTACCATACAATCAAGCAAGAACAAATGTATAGGGGCTGGAGCGGTGGCTCAGCAGTTATGGTGCTTACCCTGCAAGTGGAAGTACATGTGTTCAAACCCCAGCACCCATGTACACAACTAAGTGTCAGAGCAAAGAAGGCCATGTGAAAGACTCAATAAAAATTTATTCTCTCTCTGTGTCTGTCTCTGTCTGTCTGTCTCTCTCTCTCTCTCTCTCTCTCTCTCTCACCACTGTTCTTTTCTCTTAAAAAAAGTGTATAATGGCAGGGCATGCCATTCCATGGTCTCCCTTCTTGGGTTCCCCTCAATTCTGTTTCCCCCTACTTAACCACTGTGTTAGTTGAACTTCTCTTGGAACTCGAAGGTTCCCCATTGGGTTGATACCCCCATATTCTCTCCTTCTAACCTCCTTGATATCCTTCCTGTTCCCTTCTTCCTCCCTGCCACCCTCCCTCCGTCTCCCAGCATCATAGGCAAGGTTCCCCCTGCTTGTGTAAAACTTCATCCCAGTTGAGGTTCTTATTAGCTTAGCCATCTATCATACTGTTTCCAATTGTATTCTAGCTTCCACAAATGAGAGGAAAACATTCGACCCTTGAGTCTCTGAGATTGGGATATTTCACTTAGCATAATTTTTTCCATCTTCTTCCATTTGGCTGCAAAGGCCATACTATCATCTTCTCTAATAGCCAAATAGTATTCCATTCTATATATGTACCACAGTTTTTGAATCCACTCATTAAGTGAGGGGCATCTGGGTTGGTTCCATAATCTAGCTATAGTAAATTGAGCTGCTAAAAACTTTGATGAAGTAGTATCTCTGTAATATGCCAATTCTAGCTTTCTGAGAAAATAGCCAGGAGTGGGATAGCTGGGTCTAAGGTAATTACAACTCTAATTTTTTGAGGAGTCTCCACACTGCTTTCCAGAGTGGCTGAACCAGTTTGCAGTCCCACCAGCAATATGATAGTGTTCCTCTCCTCCCACTGCCTCCCCAGCATCTGACATTGTATTCTTCATTTTTGTCACACTGACAGGAGTGAGGTGGAATCTCAGTGAAGTTTTGATTTGCATTTCTCTGATTGCTAGTGATGTAGAGCATTTTCTCATATATTTATGGGCTTTTTAGACTTCCTTCATTGAGAAATTTCTATTTAGTTCCCTAGCCCATTTATTGATTGGATTATTTGTGGTTTTGGTGTTCAGTATTTTTGTATATTCTGGATATTAGCCCTCGGTCCAAGATGTAGCAGGTAAGGATTTTCTCCCATTCTGTGAGTTCTCTCTTGACACTCTTGACTAATTCTTTAGCTGTGCAGAAGCTTTTTAGGTTAATGGCATCCCATTTATTTATTTTTTTTTTTCTTTTTTAAAGAGAGAGGGACAGTGAGAGAGAGAGAGAGAGACACACACAGAGAGAAACAATTTTTATATAGTTTTTCATGTGGCTTTCATTGCTCTGAGACCTCGTTGTGTACTTGGTGCTGGGGTTTGAACTTGACCACCGAGCCAATGCTTCAGCCCTTTTTTTTTTCAATATATATATAGAGAGAGAATAAATTTTATTTTTTCATGTGGCCTTTGTTGCTCCGAGACTCCGTTGTGTGTGTGGGGCTGGGGTTCGAACTCACATACTTGCACATGCCAGGCAAGCACTATAATGGCCAAGCCACCACTTCAGCCCCCCATTCATTTATACTTGACTTTAATGCTTGCTCTATGGGAGTGTTATTAACGAAGGCAGGACCGATCCCTATATCATGTAGTGTTGACCCTACTTTTTCTTCAAGCAATTGTAAAGTTGCTGGCTTAATTTCCAGATCCTTGAACCATTTTGATTTGATTTTTATGCAGGGTGAGAGGTAAGGATCCAATTTCAGTTGTCTGCATTTGACTGTCTAGTTTGTCCAACACAATTTGTTGAATAGGCTGTCCTTCTTCCACATTGTGTTTTTGCCCCCTTTATCAAATATCAGATGGCTAAAGATTTGGGGGTTCATCTCAGAATCTTCTATTCTGTTCCATTGGTCTTCAATTGTGTTTTGATACCAATACTATGCTGTTTTTTTACTTAGCCCTATAGTATAATTTCAGGTCAGGAATTGTGAAATGACCTGCTTCCTCTTTCTTGCTGAGTAATGTTTTGGCTATTCTGGGCCTTCTGTTATCCCATATGAATTTGAGAATTGCTTTTTCTATATCTGTAAAGAATGTCATTGGTATCTTTTCTTTTTATTTATTGAATATGGACTTACAATTAAGGGGGAATCATCATTATCAAACAATCAAGAACAAATGTGTATTCACATAGCAAGCCAAGGCTGATGCCATTCCATGGTTCCCCCCCTTGGTTCCCCATGGTTCCATGTTTTCCCCAATTAAGCCTCTGTGTTAAATGGACTTCTCATGGAGATCGGAGGTTTCCCTCTGAGTTGATTCCTCTATACTCCCTCCCTCCAGTCTCCTTGATATCTTTCCTAGTCCTCCCTCCTCCCTACGTCTCCCAGCATCCTAGTCAAGGATCCCCCTGTTCGCGTAAAAATTCATACATGTTGAGGTTATTATTAGCTTAGCCATCTATCATACTGTTTCTGGTTGTATTCTAGCTTCCACAAATGAGAGAAAACATTCGGCCCTTGAGTCTCTGAGATTGGGATATTTCACTTAGCATAATTTTTTCCATCTCCATCCATTTGGCTGCAAAAGCCATAATATGGTCTTCTCTAATAGCCAAATAGTATTCCATTGTATATATGTACCAAAGTTTTTGAATCCACTCATAGAGTGAGGGGCATCTGGGTTGGTTCCATAATCTGTCTATAGTAAATTGAGCTGTTATAAACATTGATGAAGCCATATCTTTATAATATGCAGATTCTAACTCTTAGGAAAATACCCAAGAGTAGGATAGCTGGGTCATAATGTGGTTCCAGCCCTAATTTTTTGAGGAGTCTCCACACTGCTTTACAGAGTGGCTGAACCAGTTTTCAGTCCCACCAGCAATGTAACAGTGTTCCTCTTTTCCCACAGCTCCTCCAGCATCGGTCATTGTATTCTTCATTTTTGTCACACTGACAGGAGTGAGGTAGAATCTCAGTGAAGTTTTGATTTGCATTTCTCTTATTGCTAATGATGTAGAGCATTTTCTCATATATTTATGGGCTTTCTGGTCTTCCTCCACTGAGAAGTTTCTTTTTAGATCCGTAGCCCATTTACTGATTGGATTATTTGTGGTTTTGGTGTTTAGTTTTTTGAGTTCTTTGTATATTCTGGACATTAGCCCTCTGTCCGAGGTACAGCAGGCAAAGATTTTCTCCCACTCTGTAGGTTCTCTCTTGACACTCTTGACTAATTCTTTAGCTGTGTAAAAGCTTTTTAGTTTAATTGCATCCCATTCATTTATTTTTAACTTTACTGCTTGCGCCATGGGAGTTTTGTTAAGGAAGGCGCCGCTGACACCTATGTTCTGTAGTGTTGATCCTACTTCTTTTTCAAGTAAATTTAAAGTTGCTGGCTTAATATCCAGATCTTTGAGCCATTTTGATTTAATTTTTGTGGAGGGTGATAGGTAAGGATCCAATTTCAGTTGTATACATATGGCTGTCCAATTTGTCCAACACCATTTGTTGAACAGGCTGTCTTTCTTCCACACTATGCTTTTGCCCCCTTTGTCAAATATCAGATGGTTAAAGGTATGGAGGTTTGTCTCAGAATCCTCTATTCTATTCCAGTGGTCTTCAGTTTTGTTTTGATACCAATACCATGCTGTTTTTGTTACTATAGCTCTATAGTATAATTTCAGGTCAGGACTTGAGATACTACCTGCTTCCTCCTTCTTGCGGAGTAATATTTTTGGCTTGTCATTGGTATCTTCACGGGGATTGCATTAAATCTGTATAGGACTTTGAGTAGAATGGCCATTTTGATTATATTGATTCTGCGTAACCAAGAACATGGAATGTTGTTCCATCTACTCAGATCTTCTGCATTTCTTTTTTTAATGTTCAATAATTTTCATTGTAGAGTCCTTAATGTCCTTTGTAAGATTGATGCCCAGGTTTTTTTTTGTTTGTTTGTTTGTTTGTTTTAGGAGATTGTGAATGGGACAGAGTTCCTAATTTCTTCTTTAGTGTACTTGTTGCTGGAGTATAGGAAAACTAATGATTTATGAGTGTTGATCTTATAGCCAGCTACTTTGCTGAAATCGTTTATAGCTCTAGGAGTCTTCTGGTCACTTTTATTGGGTCTTTGAGGTAAGGATCATCTTGACTTCCTCTTTTCCTATTTGGATTCCTTTGATTGCTGTTTCTTGTCTAGTAGCTCTGGTTAGGGTTTCAAGGACTATATTGAATAAGAATAGTCAAAGTGGACAGTCTTGTCTTGTTCCTGAATTCAGTGGAAATGCTTTCAGTCTTTCTCCATTGTTGTTTGTGGGTCTGTCATAAATGGCTCTTACAAAATTAAAGTACCTTCCTTTGATCCCTATTTTCTCCAGAGTTTTGAGCATAAATGGATGCTGAATTTTATCAAAGGCCTTTTCTGCGTGAATTGAGATGTTTATATGATTTTTATTTTTAATTCTGTTTTAAGTGGTGAATGGGTAGAATGACCATTTTTATTATATTAATTCTGCCTAACCATGAGCATGGAATGTTTTTCCATCTACTCAGGTCTTCTGCAATTTCTTTTTTTAGTGTTTCATAGTTTTCTTTTTAGAGGTCCTTAATATCCTTTGTAAGGTTAATGCCCAAGTGTTTCATTTTTTTTGGAGGAGATGGTGAATGGGAGAAGTTTCCTGATTTCTTCTTCTGCAGATTTGTTGCTGGAGTAAAGGAAAGCTAGTGACTTACTGGTGTTGCTCTTATAGCCAGCCACTTTGCTGAAATTGCCTATAAGCTCTAGCAGTTTTCTGGCCAAGGTTATTGGGTCTTCTAGGTATAGAATCATGTCATCAGCAAATAGAGATAACTTAACTTCCTCATTTCCTATACGATTTCCTTTGATTTCCTTGTCTTGTCTGATAGCACTGGCAAGGGTTTCAAGGACTATATTGAACAAGAGTAGAGAAAGTGGACAGCCTTGTATTGTTCCTGAATTCAGTGGAAATGCTTTCAGTCTTTCTCCATTGAGTATAATGTTGGCTATGGGTCTGTCGTAAATGGATCTGACATAGTTCAAGTATCTTCCCTTGATCCCTATCTTTTCCAGAGTTTTGAGCATAAAGCGGTGTTGGATTTTATCAAATGCCTTCTCTGTGTCCATTGAGATGATTATATGATTTTTGTTTTTAATTCTGTTTATGTGGTTAATTACATTCATTGATTTGCGTACGTTGAACCATCCTTGTTGATCTTTATAGATGTGATCTCTCATCTCCTGAAATTGCTCTCTTGTCTCTTTCCTTAGATCAATTCTTTGAGTTACCAATCATATTGTTGATACATTTTTCTAAGTTTTCATCTAGGACCCCGACTGTGACTTACTTGGATGGGATCTATGGAGTTGAGGTGGAGGATTGTTTCCCCTTTTCCTCATTTTCAGTTACAGGGAGTGTGGCTTGAGAATAATTCTCTTGGAGGTTTTGTTGCTGGTATTGGAAATTCTTAAATCTTTGCTTAGTTGGGTTGGGGTACAATTTGGATAGCACAGATCAATGGCTGCCACCCTAATCAGTGAAGTATTGTGAACCTTTAGGTTTTCCAGTGCCTCAAGGAATAGGGGATAGAAGTCAATAAGTACAACCAATGCATACAACAGACACTCAACTGAAGCTGTTACAGTATAAATTAGCATCTATAGGAACAATTGGATTAGCAGTTTTCTATCATGAAAACTGCTCTCACACTATACTTAGATAACAAGCAAACACCTGTTTTCAAGTATGACACTTTCTTCAGTTTCGCAGGGTCTCTGTAGGTGAGGAAAAAATGCCTAGAGAGCAAAAAGAATGAGGTAGATAGGTAGTGTGCAACTTGTGATTTAGGATATATAGCTACAAGGTAGTAGATTGATGTAGGCTATTCTATTAAGAATAAGGAAGGACTGGAGTGGTGGCTTGGTGGTTACGGCGCTTGCTTGGTATGCGCACGTACATGGGTTCAAACCCCAGCACCCATGTACAAAACTAAGTGTCAGAGCAATGAAAGCCATGTGAAAATCTCAATGAAAATTGATTCTCTGTCTCTCTCTTTCTCCCTCACTGTCCTTCTCTCTTTAAAAAAAGAGTAAGGAAAAGATAGAAATGGGAAGAGAGTGAGGTAAAGATTTTGAGGAAGGATGAGAGAGACCATAATACAGTTTAGGAATTGACAGGGTAAAGGGAAGAAGAGGGTAGTATAGAGTGGGTGTCTCTTAGGCCCAAGAACACTGATGACTAATTTTCTCTAAGGTACTTCCCCAGGTCGGACCCCAATGATAAGGGTACAGCAGTCAAACACAAAATGTCACAGTGACAGCAAAAGCCAACCACATAGACACACAAACAAACAAAATACATGCACCCAGGAACATCAATTTCAATAATAAGAACAACAACAACAAAAAAAAAGGTGTTGGGAAAGTTCTGAATTATTACCGCTGAGGTGAATATGTACCATGGGGGAATGTGTTCATAGCTGACTTCTAGGTGGAATCACTTTCCAGTTGAGTTTGTTGGAAGGAATGAGTTTTGGTGATCACAGCTGGTAGTGAGATTCCTAGGAGGCCTCCCAGTGTTTTTCTCTTGTAGAAGAGTTGCAAACAATCTCCTTCCCTGCTTCCTGTAAGAATAGACTTCAGGGCCACCCAAGATGCATCCTTGGGCAGTTTAGTGTCTGCCTGTCCAAACTCCTGTCCCCCTTCAGTCAGGGACCCAGGAGCCACTGGGAATATTGTGGCTGCTGGTGCAGCTGTATGGGACTCTTGCTTTTCCAAGGAGAGTGGCCTGCCTGGAGTGAGCTCCCCGGGGAACATTATTGCCCCACACTTGGGTGTCTTTAGGTCCTCAGTGGCCCCAAGGGATGATGTGTGGGGCATACAAAATCCCAGCAAGGTTAGGCAGGTGTGAAGGAGACACCAGCCTAGTTAGACCAGTGTTTGAGAAGGTCTCAAATGCAACCACTAGGGGGCGTGGAAGCCCAGTTCTACTTGGAGACCACATTACCTATGAAATGGCCTCTGTACACAGAGATCAGGTTCTAAAAGTGGAGAAAGGCACTGAGTCCAGGTTGCCCCTTTTGCTTGTAGGTCCCTGAGTCTGATGCTAGTCACTCTCTTGTCTGCGAATTTCATGCAGAGTCTGTTGGACCTGCAGCCAGAGACCACTCTGGCTGATTGGGTTCTATTGAGCAGAGTCCTGGTCACAGACTCCTCCTGCAGTTTGGACCTGTAAGGGGGGGCCAGGAAGCCTCCAGACCACAAGGGAGGGTCCACCAGACCCACATAGCCCCCAGGGAAGACAGTCAAAACACTGAGTATTTGGGGCCTCTTCTCTGGACTGAGCTCCCTAGTCCACACTGTAACTGGTGGTTTTGGTTTCACTTTTGACAATGCAATGTCCTGCACCACCCTCGGGCAGTAATCAAGATGGCACTGCCACCTCACTTCTTCATGAGTTCAGGTCTAGGTTCTCTCGATTTGTGTGTAATAAAGCAGCCGTAGGGCCGCTGCAGATGAGAGGTCAAGGATCCCATGCCTGGGTTCTGTTGAGCTCTCACTGCTGTGGCTGAGTTATATTAATTGTCAAGACATTATCTTTTGTAAGTGTTTTAGCTCTATGTTTATGGGAGATGAACTTAAGTGGCTTTCCTATATAAAGGATGAGATAATAAGGAGAATCCTATAGTTCCTTATATTTATTTGGATGCCTTTAGAGAAAACATTAACTCAAACTGGTGAAACAATAACAAAACTTATATCCCATAATGAGAAGATCTGAGGTTGAATGGCTCAACTTTTGGTTAATGCAGCTACTCATCTATGTCATCAAGAACTCAGGATCTTTTCACCTTTCCACCCTTCCAGGCTCTAGGTGTTAGCCTATCTTCTGCTTATATCCCTTCCAGGTAGCAAGACAAGGGGGATGAATGGGATTTACTTGGTGGTGGTTGTATTAATCAGTTTTCTGTTGCTGATAACAATGCTATAGATCAGATAAGTTTTAACAAAAAGAGGTTTATTTTTGTTCATGGTTCTGAAGATCCAACATCAAGGGGCCACATCTGGTGATGGCCTTCTTGCTTGTAAAATTTTGAGGAGGTGCAGGGAATCTCATGGCAGAAGACAAGGAGCAAATGTGGCACATTTGCCTCCACTGATCTCTCCTTTTTATAAATCCACCAAGATTCAGTCATGACCCTAATGACCCTAATGACATTCTCTAATCCTATAAAGGTATCACCCTACATGCCATAGTTGGATTAAGTTTCCACCCTCTTAACACCTCACAATGGAGATTAAATTTCAACACATGAAGCCCTGGGGGATACACTCAAACTGTATCCAAGCCATAGAAGTTGTCTTAGATTTCTTGCTGGAATATGTTCATTCTGAATAAAACCAGAGTTCTGCTAGCAAGACATGGGGGTAATACAGGTTAACTCTGAACATGCTGCATTTCTCATTGCTGCTCTGGCCCCAATATCTATGGGCATGATATTTCTCTAACATTTTCAACTTTTAAATGAAAAAAAAAAAATAAAAGGAGGTCTCTCCTGAGGTGAGGTTAAATGATATCCTTTGCAGCAAATATAAGACATATACCACAAACATGACTTGGGTACAGCCACATCTTAAACTGCAGATTACTCCCCATGACTAAGGATTTCCACATTCTGTATCCACCTAAACTCACCCTAGCCTGCCCTGGAAACTCAGAGAGCTCCCACATCATAAGAATGTGGAACAAAACCTATTGTCACCTAATTTAGTACAACCTGAGAATATGATTTGAAGTAAAGACTTGTAACAAAATGACATACAGAATGTAGTGGTTTAAGGAAGATAGGAATGCATTTCTCTCCCACATAATCTGTGCAGTTGGGCTATCTCTGCTCCACACGAGATCCTGAAAGAATTCAGATTACTCTTATGTTGGTACTCTGCCACCCACTAGCGTCTTGCAAGGCAGACCTGAGTCCCTCCCACATCAGGTACTGGTCATGTCATTTGTTCTGGCCAATAGGAACAGGAAAGAGAAGATGGAGGAGCCTATGTCTAGAAGGCATAGGTGGAACTTCTTTCACATTTGGTTGTTGAGAATTGAGTATCTTGCTACAGCCAGGAGTAAAGGCAGCTGGGTCATGCAGTCTCTGGCTGAGCAGAAAGAAAGAATAGATTGTGGTAAACTGGCTGGTAGTCTGTTCATTTGCTAAAAATGAGTTCTTTAAATAATTTGGAAACTGAACTGATAAAAAAAAACCTGACATAATCATACGCTTCCTTCCACCCCACTAAATGCATTTTGCTCTTCAGAGAGCTGTTTTTTAATTCAACACCTTCCTCCCAACTCCCACTCTTATGTGTCTTGGCTGGGGTCCTAACAGACCCAGGTTATAAAGCAAGACCTGTTTCTTAAGATGAAGGTCTTGGCTATTATGTTTTCAGATGACAAAAGCAAAAACAAAACAAACAAAAAAAGCACAGCTCTGCCATTTATAAGCTGTAAGCTCTTTAGACCTGGAAAATTTATATTTAGCCTCAATTCCTTAATTGTGAATGATTATGACACATGCCTTTGAGATTGTTGTGAGGATTAAATTAGTTAATGCTTGTAGAGCAACAAGCACAATGCCTGCTTCATAAAAATATTATGTAAACTAATAAACGAATAATTTTAGCTATTATGATTATGATTACATTAAATTGAACACACAAGAATTCATGAATAGAGCAGTTCCAAACTGGAAGTGGTTCAGGGATCTGTTAATGGGGAACAAAGGGAAAGCTTTTACAGGGTGAATGTGGAAGGAGAATTTGGAATTATTTAACTGGTAAAAGTGTTAGCAGTTGGGGCTGGAGCAGTGGCTCAGTGGTTACACTGCTTCCCTGGCATGCACGAGGACCTGAGTTCAAACCCCAGCATCATGTACACAATGAAGTGTCAGAGCAACAAAAGCCACAAGAAAAACTAAATCAGATTGATTCTCTCTCTCTCTCTCTCTCTCTCACTGTCCCTCTCTTTAAAAGTGTGAGCAGTTGCCTTATGTGGATTATCCTGGTAGCATGTGAAAGTATGCTATTCAAGATAATACGCCTAATGCCCAGTTGGTCTCTCGTAATTGACTGAACTTAAGTTACATTTTTTTTTTCAATTATGAGTTAGGTTTTAGTTTGCTTAAATAGGATCCCAGGTATAGAGCCATGTCAGTCCATTGGTCTCCCATTTCATTATTTTAACAATTATGATTCTGGTTTCCATTGTTCATCTTCTGGGTATATTGTAAGGCAGACAATAGTATTTTACTTAATAAAATAATATTCAGCATTGCCCATATTTGGCAAGAAGAGTTTTACCACATGAAAACAGGAATTGTATCTGGGGCCTGACTATCCCCTTATGGGTCTCTTTTATTTTATTTATTTTTTTATAATATTTTTTATTAAGAAATTTATTTTTTAAACAATCAAAAATGCTTCCAATGAAGCAATATGATATATATATATATATATCATGTGTATATATATACATGGTATATATATATATATATTCTGAAAATTATATTTACCCCCTCACTGCCCCCCAATTTCCGACCCTTATCCCTCCCCCCCTTGGTTCTCTGTTTTAAATGTTGGTATGAAATCTCATCAAATTATATGATAAGCAGTTAAGCATTCCAATTCAACATGTCATGGGGGACTAGAATCCAGGTCTTCTGAAATCTGGATTTTCTGATCCCCATTTTTAAAGCCATTTTACCACTCTACCCATTATTTAGTTGTATTTGTTATGAAATGAACCATTCAAAAAATTGAAGGGCTTAA
Source organism: Aplodontia rufa (assembly GCA_004027875.1). Classification (NCBI taxonomy): domain Eukaryota; kingdom Metazoa; phylum Chordata; class Mammalia; order Rodentia; family Aplodontiidae; genus Aplodontia; species Aplodontia rufa. Next base: position 18,210 of record PVKS010011545.1, on the reverse strand, counting down.
AATAACTATGATTTATTTTTACTGGATGAATTTTGTTTCCAGGGCTGGGGATTGAACCCAGGCCCTCATGCATGCTAGGCAAGCACTCTACCACTGAGTTATATCCCCATCCCTGATTTATTATTTCTCACAATTCTGTAGGTTAGCTCAGCAGTTCTATTGATCTCCCCTCTACTTATTTATATGGTCATCTGGAAGCTTCACTCAGCTTTGATAATTGAGTGGCTGGGCCTCTGTTTCCATTTCAAATTTATTCTGGTCTTCCTCATAGCATGGCAATCTACTAAAAGAACAAGATGGCATATATACATGTTCATCAAGACCCTGCTTGTAAACTAGCCACTGTGGCATGAGCCTGTAATTCAAGCTACTCAGGAGGCAGAGGAAGAAAGGATCACAAGTTCAAGATTAGCCTGGACAACTTAGCAAGACCATATCTCAAAATAAAATAAAAAGGGTTGGGCATGTAGCTCAGTGGTAAAATGCTTGCCTAGCAAGAACAAGGTCCTGGTTTTAACTCACAGGACCAAGTCCAGACTCTGTGTGTAAAATATTACACAGGGGAGATATCAGGAGGTGTCATTTATTGGGGACCATTACTATAATCATCTATATCATTGCATTTTATCATCATCACTCCCTGACTTAGCATGATAACAATAATTATTCCTAAGTACCCACCCAAAAGCTAAATTTTAAGTAGAATATGTATCTGTGATAAACAATAGATATCTATGTATATATTAATGTTCATGTAATACTCTATGTATGATTGATCTGTAAGTAATATCTAATTGATTAAATTATCAATGAAAGGAGTTTGCAAATTATGTCCTCTAACATTATTATTGGTTAATATTTGTCAAAAAGTTCTTGTCATAAAATTATACTTCTTCCATAAAATATATATTTTTTTAATTCAAGAATTACAATTTTGATTTTCTTTTGTTTGCCCTACTGCATGCAATATAATATCTAATACAGTCCCTCGGTGTGTGTTGGCTGATGGACTACTAAAAGTATATTTCCAATTGTTCTATGTCTTTGATAAAGAACATAAGCTATTATGCAATAGGCTAAAATGGGACTCTTTTTCTTGCCAAGATTTTACTTCAGTTAGAGACTGCTTGCTGTTACAAATAACAAAAAATTCAATTCAACTGCTTCAGGCAATAGAAAATGTATTGACTTAATTATAGTAGTCTGATTTCAGTGTTGGTTGGCTTGACAGTTCAGTGACGTCATTAAGAACCTTAGTTCAAATTCATCTCCTCACTCCACCATATCCTTAATGTTGGCTTCATGTTATGGTTTCTTGCCTTCAAGGTCAGAGGAGCCTGCCATCAGTCATTAGGGCTACATGCTCTATCAGTGACCTTTAGGGTGAGAGAGACAGAGAGGATGCCAGCCTCATAGCTCCCTCAGAGTTAAGAGTTTCCTTTCTGGATGTCCCCCTCCACACACAAATCTCCCTCATTCTCATTTACCTTAATTGGATTGCAGGATCATTCCTGAGCAAGACATGGTGGTGAGGAGAATGCAATTACTTTGAAGAACTTAGACTAATCAAGTTCCAGTTTTGGAGGGAGGAGGAATCTGCTTTGGGATTATCTCTTAGACCCATTGACTATTTCTAAGGGAATACACATCTAATAGGACCTGAGAACTGTCAGAAAAGGGGTATGGATTCTAGGAAGGTCATTGACAATGCCCACTACACCACCTACAAGGCCCAATTCACTACTATTAAGTACCACTATTGGTGTAGTAATCTTCCATGATTGTGCCCTAAGGTCTTTTGCTGCCTTTCATGTAATATTACTCAGTTCTATTTTTATCCCTCAGTCAATGTAACAGAAAATGACAATAGCTATTATGTATTGAGGGAATCGGAAGAGATAATCAAGACTCTTCCATTCCCACTCAATCAAGTATTTTATATGCATTAATCCTATGAAGGATGAGAAAACCAATGGCCCAAAATATTCAGTAAGAGCCAAGGGTATGGCTTAGTTGTAGAACGCTTGCTTAGCATGTGCAAGGACCTGGGTTTAAGATACAGCACAAAGAGTGGAAGGAATCACAAAACTGCCTATATAGGCACCCAACTACTAGGTGTAAACATGAAATTTAAGTTCAGTTGTTTAGATTCTGAGTACTGTGTTCTTTTCATTATTTAACATTACCCCAAACTCATCAAAATATTTATTTAAACAGACCACTTGTTTTTACTATATTTTACTTGTGATCAAGTTGGAATATCTTTAGGAATGGAAGGGAAACTCCTCAAAATTTCGAACTTCTTCCACACTTGCTAGGAAGCAGCTTAGAAAAAATGTTTAAAATCTATCTTCTCTTCCACAAATGAGCCAGACTATTCTATTTTTAGTATCTGATTTATAACTAGTCACTAGTTGTGGCTTATGTAATTATACTGCCGACTGTTTTCTACAACTTTCTGTTTCAAATTGCATCATAGGTTATGTTTACTTATTTTAGCTCTGCTTTATTGTGTGGTTACTTCTTTTTTTAAAAAAAGATACATAATTCCTCTCATTTAGTCTTCAAAAATCCATTAATATTGGAATTTCCACATTGCTCAACTCTGATGGTAATGTTCACATAGACATCAAATGAATAGTGTCCCCTGGAGTCCTGAAGTTCAGGTCTGTGTGTAATGGCTTGGTTAAAATTTAATAGTGAGTAGAGGCATAGCATTTCTCTATTTCATGGGGTCAGTTCAATTTGTTACCAAACTCCAAGTATGTGGATCTGGTTTCTTGTGTAGTCATTTCCTATTTGGATGATACCTTGAGAAATTTGGCAAATACATTGAAATTGGCAATTTCAAGTTCAACCTGTTTATTTGCTTTTGCTGTGTGATGTGAACAGTCTTTTTTTCTAATGAACTCCTCATGTGAGGTTCTTTATTTTATTTTATTTTTTAAAGGTAGAAAGACAGAGAGACAGAGAAAGAGAGAAACAACTTTATTTAGTTTTTGACATGGCCTTTGTTGCTCCAACGCTTAGTTGTGTATGTGGTACTGGGGTTTAGAACCCAGGTCCTCGTGCTTGCCAGACAAGCACTGAAACCGCTGAGCCATGGCTCCAGCCCTGTGAACAGTCTTATTATAGTAAGAATTGAAATCTAAATAGCAAGTAATGTTTCCTTGACTGAGACACACTGAACGGGGTTGTACAGAAGAATTTGGATTCCTACTGTCAACACTGAATGGCCATTTCAAGGGCATGCTTCAACTTCATTAACCTACAAATGCTTCCCGTGATGGTAGCTGAGATCTACCTTCAAATTTCAGACTTGGTTAAAATTAGAGGAAGCTCCTTACTTAGAAGCATTGGGCTAACTAAATCTTCCACAAAATATATGGAATAATCAATTCAATAGAACTTCAAACTAATTTCTTAAATTGCTACTCTATAATTCCAACCCAACTGGAGAATTCTCAAAATTTGTAGCTAGCAATCACTGAAAAAAAAACTATTTTATTGTAAAACTCAGTCTTTTAAATATTTTTGCAATTATTTAAAGGTCCTAGTTTTTCCTTCCCAAACATTTTATCTTCTTTCCTATACAGCCTCATTTTTTCACCCTACTCCACCCCATGTAATTCAAATCCTCAGTTCTGTGTCCACTCCAATCATGGTATCCCTTCCCCTTGCAATGATAGGTCTAGATGTGGAAATGTGATATAGCTCTGCTAATTAACAATGTAGTACAGTCAGCTGGGGGCTTCTGAGAAAAGTTTCTTCATTCTCATGAAGAAAAAAAAGAGAGTTCTGTTCTTCTGGACATCGTTAGGTTTGAATGTGATGCCTGTAACTACATGAGTGACTTTATGACCTCAAGGGGATTGGCCTCCTGGTCCTCCACTCGGGATGGCAGAATGCAAAGATAAGAATGATATGAGTCATGGATTTAGTCAGGGCTCTCTGGAGAATATCATATATGTGCACATATATATGGAAATTTATTATGGGAATTGGCTCATGTGAATATAAAGGCTGAGAAGTCCCACAATATGCTGTGTGAAAGCTGGAGACCCAGAAAAGCTTATGGTGTAATTCAGTCCCAGGGCATAGACTTGAGAACCAGTTGTATGTGACAGGGGTGGGGGTCATGGGGAGGTGCTACGAGAATAAGTCCTAGGATTTGAAGGCCCCAAACCAAGAATTCCACTTTTGAAGGTCAGGAAAATATGGATGTTCCAGTTCAAGAAAAGATAGTAAATTCTCCTTTCCTCTGCCTTTTTGCTGTGTTAGGGTGGATCATCAGCAGACTGGATGATGTCTACCAACATTGGTAAGGAGGAACCTTTTTTTTTTTTTTTTTTTTGCTTAGTCTACTGATTCAAAAGTTAACCTCTTCTAGAAACACTGCACAGACCCACCCCAAAACAAAGTTTTACCAGCTAACTGGGATCTCTTAGTCAAGTTGACACATAAAATTAATCACCACAGTCTTTGAAGTTGTTACTCAATTAACCAACTCTTGAGCTGCTGGATTTCTTGTTATAAGAGATGAAAATTTAAGCCAGCTGAACTGGCTTTGGTTTAGGGGGGTGTCAACCTCATGTATCAGCAAACCCAGTTCAGCTAGCTGAAATTCATTATCGTAGTTGAGAGAGCATTCTAAGTAGAATAAAACTATAAGTCACATTTTGAAGATTCTCTGAACTTCTGCTTTGATCTCTACTTCTAAGAGGGTCTACTCTTCCAACTAGTTGGTCCACTGTGCTATTTGAAATGACATTTCAAAAATTCGAACATGATCATGTTACAACTCTGATTAAGTTCTTCAAAGGCTACTTTTTGCTCTCTTGGTCTGGCCAACAGATCTGTCTTCGTTGGGTCCAGGCCAATCTTGTTGGCATCATACCCATCAGTTCAGTCCCCATGGGCACCCTAAAGTTAGACATTTCAACTATTGTGGTTGTTTGACCACGCTGTGTTCTATCTTATCTGTGCTTTACAAGGGCTCTTCTCATGGTCTAGAACACTTTTCTCTACCTGATGGATCACCCCCAGGTCAGCCGTCAAGACTCAGTCTCTTTTGATGAGCCTTTGCTAATTGGCCTCCCAAGATCGTCAGAAGCTCTTCTTCAGTGTGCCTGACACCCTTTGAATGAATCCCCCATTAAAAGCATGTGGCATTACAGTGTAATTGTCAGATTATATCTGATATACAGTCTTTGATGAAAATTGTATCTTATTTTGTGTCAGGTAATATGCTAGTATTTCCAATTTCTAGCATATTATTTGACACAAAATAAGTAAGTAATAAATGCTGACTAATGAATAAAAATGCTGTAATCCAGACTTGGGTTCATTAAGATAATCATAGTCATTCTTTGGCTGGCCTGTTTTACAGATATTCTTTGGCCTGTATTTTACGGACCATGATAAGCTCAGTAGGGTAGGAGGAGCAAAGAAACCAAGGAAAACTTATATAACTCTATAACACTTATTGTCAAAATTGTGGAGGAAAGTAAGCCACACAAAGTAAATATTTCCTTTTGTTTATTCTATCCATGCCTGACTCACACAATGAATTAGACAAAAAATGAATTAGACAAAAAATATGTATTGAGTATCTACTCTGTGTCAAGTGTTGAAATGTTTGAGATATAGCAGTGAACGAAACAGCTGAGTATTGGCTCTACAAATAAGCTTTAACCAGTCATTTCCCCTTTCTGCATCTTAGTCTTATACTTGTTTATGAACAAGAAAAACAACTAAGGAAAATTGGATTCTCAGGTGAAAGGCACTGGTAAGGGCAGGGATATATTGTTCATAAGTGCTGCCACTTCTCTCTAAAACCAAGGACAGTTAAGAGGAAGAGGAAGAGATCATGAATCAAATCTATTTCTTGACTTTGTTCTCAGCAATCCATATCAATAGGTATTGAATTTATTTACCTTTTAATTTTGAGAAAAATCTTGCTGCCCAGGCTGGCCTTGAACTTTCCTTCTTCCTGTCTCAGCCTCTTTAATTACTGGGATTACACAAATGTGTGTGATACTGACTTAGTGTTGAATGATGAATCTGTCTTCCTTCCTTCTTTTTTTTTTTTCTTTTTGTATGGAGGATTGAACCCAGGGGTGCCTAACCACTGAGTCACCGCCCCAATCCTTTTTTATTTTTTAAGACAGGGTGCCATGAAGTTGCTTAGGACCTCACTAAATTGTTGAAACTGGTATTGAACCTTGGGAGTCAGTCTTACAGCCTCAGTCTCCCAAGTCACTGGGATTACAGGCATACACCACCACACTCTGTAAACTTGTTTTTCTAAATGGGAGATTTATATACACATGAAGCATTTAGAGTTCTCAACTTCCTTTCTTCCTGTAAATCTTCCCAAGGATCCATCTGGGACAGTGAGATCCATGCATATGAACCACCTTAGCACTTTCTTTCTCTGGTTAGCTGGGGACTTTGCACTGAGGATCTCCATCTGGGCACATCACAGCTGATCTCCACACAGGGGCTATTTCTTACAAAAACCAGACATGTTTAAAAGGAAGTAAGGGGAGCTTTTATGTTTCCTTCCTACAATCTTAGCTTCCATTGAAGTGAAAGCAAGACTGGGAATAAAAACCACACTGATTTCTCTTCTGAGAAAAGACATTACCACCTTAAGAAAAAAAATTAATAAAAAGAAAGAAAAGGAAAAGAAAAAAGTCCTAATTGCTCTGTGGGAAATGTTTTTATTTTACAAATACACGGTGTCTTTGAAGTGGCAGCATGATTATATTTCTGACAGTATTACCGGTACAACTCCTAGTCTCCCCAGGGAGAACAATATAGGGATTTTCCTCCTTTTGGAAGGAATGGCAAACTTGCTAGTAGTCAAGGTACACTTGATTTAAGCACGATTCAAAATAACTAAAACCAGGTCATAACACAACAAATAAGGAAAATTTGGCAATTTGGCTAAAATAAATGGTCTCATCCAGAACACAATGAGAGAATGAAAGAAAACGGCAACGCCCCCAAACCCCCAAACCGTTTTTTCTTTTTACAACCTTGCAATGGGTCTCTCCTTTCCAAGTGTGGAAATATGAGTGGAATGGGACGGAAGTTAATAAGAGGGAAGTTTAGGAAAATGTAAACATTACACGGAAACATAATATGGACGTGGAGGAAGGAGGCATTGCAGTGTCTCTCAGAGACCCTCCTACTCCTCAAGACCTAGGCCGACCCCCGCCTGAAAGCTGCTCTGAGGCGACGGATGACGTATGCCCAAGAGAGCATCTAGAAGGCGGTTTCGCAGGAGCAGGGCGGTGGTCTGGGGCGCGGCGGGGGTGGGCGCAAGCAGCGCTGGTCCTGCTGCTCCCGCCGAGCGTGGTGATAATGGGGCTGGGGCCAGCGGTAGCGGTGGAGTGCCTGGTGGTCCCCGGGCCACTCGTAGTCTTCCGAGACGCCCTCCCGCGCGCAGCACACAGCGCCCAGGCGCCTCTGTAGCCGCCGCCTGAGCCAGCCGTCGCCCGCCTGGAAGAAGAGGTAGACGAAAGGATTGAGAGCGCTGCTGGCTACCCCCACGGCGCGCAAAACGGCCGCCTGGCCGTTTCCCTCCCAGTCTCCCGCAGGCCTGGACGACCACGCGGCCGCCAACCGGGCGGCAAAGTAGGGCAGCTCACAGCCCACGAATAGCAGCGCCAGTACCACGGTCATCTTCAGGCTCTGCACCTTGGCGCGGGGCAGCGCGCTGGGCTCGGGGGTTCCGGCCGGACTCGCTGACCAGGGCGCCGCAAAGGCTGGTGTTTGGGGCCGGCGCTGCCACCAGACGCAAAGCAGGTGGCCGCAAGCGACGCCCATGACGGCGACTGGCGCCGCGAAGCCCGCCACGGCCTCGTAGAGAGCGTAGACTTGCAGATGCCAGCGCGGGAGGCCGGCGAAGATGCTGCGGCAGCGGAACTCCCCGGGCCAGGAACCGGTGGCCGCCGGCGGCGGAATGCCTCCGCGCACTACGAAGGTCGGGGGCAGTGCCAGCAGCAGCGCCAGCAGCCAGCCCAAGGCGGCGAAGGCGCGTGCGGGCAGCGGTGGGCCCTGGGGACGGCGCACAGAGCGCTGGCGCTCGAGGGCGATGAGTGCCACGAAGTGGGCGGAGGCACTCCGTCCCGAAGCCTGTAGCAGCTGCACGAAACGGCACGCCTGGTCCCTAGCTGCCGGGAGTGGTCCCCCCAGCAGTTCCCAGGCCAGCTGGAACAGCGCGGTACCTCCGCACGCGTACAGGTCCGCCACGGCTAGCTGTACCAGCAGGAAGTCCATCTTGCGGCGCTTGGGACCTGCCCATGGCCCGCCACCGCCGCCGCACAGCCGGCATAACACCGTGGCGTTGCCGGCCACTGCCGCCACCAAGATGACCCCTAGGAAGACCAGGCTGACCCAGGGGATGCTTGGTCCAAGTGGCGGCGGCTGCAACCCCGGGACGATGGCTCCCTGCCCCGAAGACAGGTTGAAACCCCAGCTCGGCAAAATGGGTACAGAGAGGTTGGGCGCAGGCGGCAGAGTAGAGGGGCTGAAAGAATCTTCCATCCTTAGCCAGCAGGAAGGGGAGGCACCGGAGAGGGCGGGCAGAGCGCGGGAAACCAGAGTGGAGGCGAGGTGGCGCAGAGAGCAAGCTGTGTCTACACAGTTCCCAAAGTTAGTTGGAAAGCACAGGCACCGAGAGGGAGATGGATTTGGGTGGATTCACACTTAGTTGTTTTTATAGGTTGTTCTCGTCATTTGTCACTCAAATGTGGGTTGTACACTTGAGGAACACACGATTCCTATTCTCCACCTTCTCCACATCTCGTCCCCCAATCCCAGCAGATCCTTTTCTAATCTCTGTCGCAGGCCCCCATGCTACCCTCTCGGGAGCAGCGGATAAAGACCCTGGGAGCCTCACACTTTTCTCTGTTTACATGTAGAACACAGCTGGTCGCTTTGCTTGGCCATTGTAAAGTGTAAAGTTAACTAGGGACCAACACAGGAGAGAGGAAGCTCCAGACTGAGATTGTACTAACTCCTCCACACGCCCACATGGTTTCGTGATTGCCAGTAAGCAGAAAGGAAAAACAAAAAGACCCATTTGAATGCTGTAGGTCTGCACTGGAATGAGAAACAGGAGCACAAGAAACCTAACAGCATTTTGAGCAGCCAGAAGAGCCATTATATGATTTTTGCTAAGGATATGACTTTCTCTGCCCAGCAATGGGAGTGTTTTAGTTGGAGAGAACTAAAGGCAGTGATGTTGCCTGGCATTTAGGAGTGGCAATGGTTTGCAGATAGTTTCAAATACTCCTCATTACTACAAGCAGTAGATGACAGCTGCTCTCTCCCCCCTCTGTGATGTAAAATTCATTACTCTGAAAAGGGCAATAATAGGTTTTGTGCAATGACATACATGTATTGCTCTGCCCCTAGTATTTTCATCCAGTGAGGGATGTGTCACCTTGGATCTCTTCTCTTGAATGTGTTTTCCAGCAGATGGGAGGTTGCTAGGAGGGACTACGCCTCCGATAAGCCTAGAGAAATGGTGACTAAGAAAATGATAAGGCGGCCAATTTTTAAAAAGGAAATCCAAAACACAGGAAATGGTTTAGATCAAATGCCGCCTGTTTTATTTTAGTCCTGTTTCACAAATTTTAGTATTCCTATTAGAATCATCAATTTGTCTTTTGTGCACCCTTCACTTTATTCATGGTGAAAGTAGAATTTCCTATGCTTTCTGGTCTGGAGGCCAGGGAAGTATGGGTGTCTGCTGGGTTTCACATTCCCAGGCTGAAGAAACCTTTGGAACTGGAGGATGCATGGGATAGAAGGGTTTGGTTGGGTACGATTGACAGTCCTGCCAGTTGTAGGAATCTCATTTTCTAAGGTCTTGTTTGACCAGAGACCTTTGTCATTTTCATCATTATATCTCCAGCACTAGACCCTATACAAGCTAGATATCAGTTGGTATGTGTTGAGTTGAATTAATGAATCTAATGCATTTGAGATAACTTAGAGCAAAAGTTCCTGTCCTGACTATAAATCCATGACATAAGAAAAAAAATGACTTTCCTACCCATGCCAGTGTCATCCAGAGGAGTCCAAGAAAGCTCTATGGAGACATTTGGATGGGGACAACTTGGATGGGACATTTAAGAAAGAGGTAGAGTGATAGCCCTGGGAAACTCTAAAATCCTGTTTTGATTCTCACACTCTTCAGGATTTTGTTGAAGGCCCTTTTCTGTTTAACTTCAGCTTATGATCCACTCTCTCTGAGCAATACATATCGTTCAAAGATTCTGTTAACCAGTGTTCAGTTTTCTTCAAGATAATTTATCTCAGATTTGTTGAAATGCTCTTTCACATAACAAAATAATACTCTACCAAGTGAAATTACATTTCACAGAACTTAAGTTTCATAAGACTTAATAAAACATTGATTTCAAAGCAAATTCTTTGGGTTGGAGCAGTGGCTCAGCGGTTACAGCACTTGCCTAGTATACGCAAGTACACGAGTTCAAACCCCAGCACAACGTACACAATGAAGTGTCAGAGCAATGAAAGCCACATGAAAAACTAAAAAAAAAATTGATTTTCTCTCTCTCTTAAAACATTAATTCTTATCAAAATAGCACATGTACATAGTATTTTTTTTAAAAAAGTCACATAGAGCTAGAAAGCTCATAATAAATGTTTCTCTCTGTTCTAACACTTCCCTTTTTATAACTTTTAGAGGGAACTGATTTAGATTCTCTTTGCTGTTTTTTCTGGCATTTACTTAATTCCATATTTTTTCTTAAAGAGAGGAAGGGAGAAAGAGAGAGATAATTTTATTTTTTCATCTGGCCTTTGTTTCTCTGACTCTTAGTTGTATATATGGTACTGGGGTTTGAACCTGTGTCCTTGAGCATGCTAGGCAAGTGCTTCAACCACTGAGCCACCGCTCTAGTCCCTAATTCCATGATTTTAAGTAGTAAATATATATGACTTTTTATTGATGCAACAATTTTAGATATTTCTATTTTTATTATTAGATAAGAATGAAGATTTGATTCTTTCTTCTCTGTCCCCCTGTTTTTCCCTTTCTCATAGTATCATCACAGTAAGAATATAATTTTGGGTTACACCTTTATTCAGTGTTAGCATTGTTATGAAGTGAAACTATTTTTAGTGAGTGTTGAGTATATAATGAAGATCTTTATTTTCTGTTTTTGGAAATTAACAATTGCCCTTTCTTAATTTTCATTGTTACCATAGCAAATTCTTTTTGGGGGGGAGGTAGTATTGGGGATTGAACTCAGGCCTGCTCTGCCACTGAGCTACATCCCCAAACCTTTTTATCTATTATTTTGCTATGGGGTTTCACTAAGTTGCCCAGGCTGGCCTGCAGCTTGTAATTGTCCTGTCTCGCCTTCTGGAGTAGCTGGGATTACCTGCATGCACCACATAGCTAATTCTTTCCAGATGTTCAAAATAGTCCTCTGTACAATTTCTATAAGATCTGTTTCATAACATAATATGGCAACTCCATTTCCCCCCCTGAAAACCTCCTTTCCAAAGACTTTCCTTGTCTTCTACTTTGGACTGATCTTTCTATAGGTGTGTTACATTACTACCAGCTAGGGACTTCCATTTGTTATCATCGTTGAAACTGATTCTCTTAGCTTGCCGTTACTGTTTCTTGGATTTTGGGGGGGTTTGTTTGTTTGACTGATTTATTTATTCTGTTATGGTTTGAATGTGAGGTGTCCCCCCAAATCTCATGTGTGGCAGTGCAGTAAGGTTGAGGTGAAATAATTAGGTTATAACCCAATCATAATCAGTAAGTTAATCCCCTGACAACTGTAGGCAGGCAGGGTGTGGCTGCAAGAGGTGGGTCATTGGGGAGTGCCTTTGGGTATATATTTTGTATCTGGGCTGGAGTTTCTCTCTCTGCTCCCTTGAGCCATGCCTTCCACCATGCTGTTCAGCCTCACTTCAAGCCCAAGGAATGAAGTTGGCCTTCTATGGACTAAAACCTCTGAAACCATAGGCCAAATAAACCTTTTCCTCCTAAAATTGTTCTTGTCAGGTCTTTTAGTTACAGCAACGAAAAAACTAAGTGAAACATTCTCTTTTGGTAGAACATATCCATTATTTCATAAGGCTAAAAAGTTTGTGTAAGGGTTGAAGACTAAGCAGTGAAAGACCTTCTTATGCCTATTACTTGAGTCATATAGAGTCAGTATACTTGGACACGTGGCTCTCTAAGCCACTCTCCTCCTGGCATCTCATTCATTGTCAACCTAGAGATTCTCTCCACTTATTCTGGTTCTCCAATTGTTTGATTTCATGATTTTTTTTCTTTCTTGATTTATTTTCTTGCTTAGGAAGAAATCATCCTTCAGTGACTTATTGAGAAAGGGTAACTTTTGGGGACTTTGCATGTCTGAAGATTTCTTTACTCTGCTTTCATGATCAATTGATGATTTACCTAGGTTTAGAATTCTAGTTTGGAAAACATTTCTTCATAAATTTTGAAGGTATTCCTTTCTGGCTTCTAAGTGCTTGTGTGGAAAAGCCATAGGTCATTCTCATTTGTGACTCGTTTGGATGTGATCATTATTTTTTCCCTTTCTGGAAGCCTATTTTTCTTCTCTTTGATTCTAACAAATTTCACAAAGATGTGTTTTGCTATGGGTTTATTTTTACCTACTGTGCTGGGCACAAGAAAAGGATCATGAGTTATATTTAATTATAATATTTCTTTAGAGGCCTTTAATCTAGAGCAGTACTCCAGCCTTTCTTTTTCCTTTCATGATACTGATATTTGAAGAGTCCATGACATATGTATGCAATATGTTCTTCAATTTTTCTTTATTTCCATATAATTACAATTGGATTAGACTTTTTTTTTTCAGGGACATTAAGTAGATAATACTGTGTATCAATTCAGGGGCACCTAACTTCTTCTTGTCTCAAACAGAAGCAACAGTAAGCTTGATATATATGTTTTGAAAATTCAGTATTTATAAATAGAACATGTTAACTGCAGCAAAAGTAGACAATACACATTCACAATAACAAAAATATCACTTAACATCTACCCAGGTAGACATTCTTAATAGTTATATGTCCTTCTGTTACATTTTGGATCTGAAATGTCCCCCAAACGTCACAGACTGAAACCTTGGTTGCTACCTGTGGCACTGTTAGGAGGTGGTGCACCTTTTAGGAGGTGGGATCTACTTGAAGGAAGTAGGCGGGGGCTGGGCTTTGAAGGGTCTATTTTGTCTCCAGACATTCCCTCTTTCTCTCCCTGTTTCCTGGTTGCCATGAGATAAGTAGCTCTGATTCCCCAGTACACTCTCCACCACCAAGTTCTACTTCACCAAAGGCCAAGAGTGATGGGGCCAAGTGACCATGAACTGAGGCTTCTGAAACCGAAACAAAATAAATCTTTCCTCCCTTAAGTTAATTTTCTCATTTATTTTGTCACAGCAAGAGAAAACTAACATACTTTCAGACTATAATCACTAGATCTATATACTAATAAAATAGGTTATACTATAGACAACTTTTTTTTTTTTTTTAAAGAGAGAGGGACAGTGAGAGAGAGAAAGAATAAATTGTGTTTAGTTTTTCATTTTGCTTTCATTGCTGTGACACTTCATAGTGTATGTGGTGCTGGGGATTGAACCAGTGTCCTCGCACATGCCAGGTAAATGCCATAATTGCTGAGCCACTGCTCCAGCTCCTAAATCAAGTCTTTGAAGTACATAATGCCATGGTTTTTTTTTTTTTTGCATATTTTCAAGGTTTTTTTTTAAGAAGAGAGAGAGAGAGTTTCAGTTTCATTCAGCTTTTCATGTGGCCTTTGTTGCTCTGATACTTCATTGTGTACCTGGTGCTGTGGTTCAAACCTGCATACTCCTGCATGCCAGGCAAGTGCCATAACCATTAAGCCACCACTCCAGCCCACACATTTGCAAGTTTGTGCAACCATTACCACTATCTAATTTGAAAATGTTTTCATCATCCCAGAAAGAATCCTTTACTCATTGACTTCTTCCCCCAGCTCCTGGGAACGACTAATCTATCTACTTTTTCTCTATGAATTGCTTTTTTTCTGGACATTTCATAAAAATGTGATCATACATTATGTGATCTTTTGTGTTTATCTTCTTTCACTTAAAAAATGTTTGGTTTTTTTTTATTACAATTGAGGGGGAATCATTGTCAAACAATCAAGAACAAATGTATATTTACATAGTTATCCAAGGCTGATGCCATGTCATGGATGCCCCCCCCCCCCCGGGTTCCCTGTGATTCTGTTTCCCCCAGAAGAACCCCTAAGTTAAATGAATATCTCGTGGAGGTCAGAGATCTACTTCTGAGATGATTCTCCCATATTTCCACCCTCCAGCCTCCTAGATAGCCTTCCTAATCCCTTCCCCTACTCTGTCCTCCACCCTACGCCTCCAAGTATCCTAGGCAATGATCCCCCTGTTTGCATAAAAGCTCATACAATTTGAGGTTATTATTAGCTTATCCATCTAACATACTGGTTCCAGATGTATTCTAGCTTCCACAAATGAGAGAAAACATTTGGCACTTGAGTCTCTGAGATTGGGATACTTCATTTAGCATAATTTTTTTCCATCTCCATCCATTTGGCTGCAAAAGCCATAATATTATTTTCTCTAATGGCCAAGTAGTATTCCACTGTATATATGTACCAAAGTTTTTGAATCCATTCGTCCAGTGAGGGGCATCTGGGTTGGTTCCATGGTCTAGCTATAGTAAATTGAGCTGCTATAAACATTGATAAAGCCGTATCTCTATTGTATGCTGATTCTAACTCTTTTGGGAAAATACTCAGGAGTGGGATAGCTGGGTCATAAGGTGGTTCCAGCCCTAATTTTTGAGGAGTCTCCACACTGCTTTCTAGAGTGGCTGAACCAGTCTACAGGCCCACCAGCAGTGTGGCAGTGTTCCTCTTTTACCACATCCACTCCATCTGTTGTTGTTTGTATTCTTCATTTTTGCCACTCTAACAGGAGTGAGGTGGAATCTCATTGAAGTTTTTTTTTTTTTTTTTCTTTTCTTTTTTTCCCCCTAGGGATGAGGACCAAACTCGGGGCCTTGTGTGTGCTAGGCAAGTGCTCTACCACTGAGCTAAATCCCCTATCCCCTCATTGAAGTTTTGATTTGCATTTCCCTTATAGCTAATGATGTAGAAAATTTTCTCGTATATTTATGGGCTTTCTGGACTTCCTCTGGTGAGAAGTTTCTTTTTAGATCCATAGCCCATTTACTGATTGGATTATTTGTGATTTTGGTGTTTATTTTTTTTAGTTCTTTGTATATTCTGGATATTAGCCCTCTGTCCAAGGTGTAGCAGGCAAAGATTTTCTCCCATTTTGTAGGTTCTCTCTTGATGCTCTTGACTAAATCTTTAGCCGTGTAAAAGCTTTTTAGTTTAATTGCATCCCATTCATTTATTCTTGACTTTACTGCTTGAACCATGGGAATTTTATTAAGGAAGGCACCACCAACTCCTATGTCCTGTGGTGTTGACCCCACTTCTTTTTCTAATAAATCTAAATTTGCTGGCTTAATATCCAGATCTTTGAACCATTTTGATTTAATTTTTGTGCAGGGTGATAGGTAAGGATCCAGCTTCAGTTGTCTACACATGGCTGTCCAATTTATACAATACCATTTGTTGAACAGGCTATCTTTCTTCCACACTATGTTTTTGCCCCCTTTATCAAATATCAAATAGTTGAAGATATGGAGGTTTGTTTCAGAATCTTCTATTTCACTGGTCTTCAGTTCTGTTTTGATACCAATACCATGCTGTTTTTACTACTATGGCCCTGTAGTATGATTTCAGGTCAGGGATTGAGATACCCCCTACTTCTTCCTTCCTGCAGAGTAATGTGTTTGCTAACCTGGGTCTTCTGTTATTCCATACGAACTTGAGAATTGGTTTTTCTATATCCATGAAGAATGCCATTGGTATCTTAATGGGGATTGCATTAAATCTGTATAGGGCTTTGGGTAGAATGACCATTTTTGTTATATTAATTCTTCCTAACCATGAGCATGGAATGTTTTTCCATCTACTCAGGTCTTCTGCAATTTCTTTTTTTAGTGTTTCATAATTTTTGTTGTAGAGGTCCTTAATATCCTTTGTAAGGTTAATGCCCAAGTATTTCATTTTTTTAGGAGGAGATGGTGAATGGGAGAAATTTCCTGATTTCTTCTTCTGCAGATTTGTTGCTGGAGTAAAGGAAAGCTAGTGACTTACTGGTGTTGCTCTTATAGCCAGCCACTTTGCTGAAATTGCCTATAAGCTCTAGCAGTTTTCTGGCCAAGGTTATTGGGTCTTCTAGGTACACAATCATGTCATTAGCAAATAGACATAACTTAACTTCCTCTTTTCCTATATGAATTCCTTTGATTTCCTTGTCTTGCCTGATAGCACTGGCAAGGGTTTCAAGGACTATATTGAACAAGAGTAGGGAAAGTGGACAGCCTTTTCTTCTTCCTGAATTCAGTGGAAATGCTTTCAGTCTTTCTCCATTGAGTATAATGTTGGCTATGGGTCTGTCGTAAATGGATCTGACATAGTTCAAGTATCTTCCCTTGATCCCTATCTTTTCCAGAGTTTTGAGCATAAAGCGGTGTTGGATTTTATCAAATGCCTTCTCTGTGTCCATTGAGATGATTATATGATTTTTGTTTTTAATTCTTTTGTGGTTAATTACATTCATTGATTTGTGTATGTTGAACTATCCTTGTTTTCCTGGAATGAAGCCCACTTGATCATGATGTATTTATTATCTTTTTAATGAGCTTTTGTATCTGATTAGCTACAATTTTATTAAGGATTTTTGCATCAATATTTGTAGGGCTCTATGCAAGAGAAAAATGACCATATTGGATGCCATAATACTTCTCTCTCCTCCCCCTTCACATTTCTCGCGCTCTGAGCAAGGCAAGCTACGCGCCTGCACTGGAGTGCTGCTTTCTCTCTTTCTCTTTGCATCTTCCTGGTCGATGATAGATGACGCCACCAGCATGATAGTCCCTCATTAGCTGAAATAAGCTAGTTTATCACTTCACTATTGGTCCCTTAGTAGCCTGCTCTCACTATATCTATGGATGTGCGGGAAGAATAAACGGGGTAATTTCAAGCCGCCATCCACGTGTGAATCTGAATTTTTTCCCTGGCCGCCGTTCGTCCTGTTTGGCTCCTTCCGAGTGGAGTAGCCCAGCTACCTCGGGTCGTCTTGCCTACTGTCTGCTCCGAAGCGCTCCGGGGAGCAACAAATGTTCATCAGGGAAATCGGTCTGTAGTTTTCTTTTCTTGACATGTCTTTGTTGGACTTTGGTATCAGTGTAACATTTGCTTCATAAAAAGTGTTTGGGAGTGATCCCACTCTATCAATTTCATGGAAGAATTTGTAGAGGATCGGTGTTAGCTCTTCTGTGAAGGCTTGGTAGAATTCTGCTGTATATTCATCTGGTCCTGGGCTTTTCTTTTTTGGAAAAGCTCTGATTGCATTTTCGATTTCACTATCTGCGATAGGTTGGTTTAGATTTTCAGTGTCCTCCTGTGTTAATTAGGGGATGTCGTATGTGTCCAAGTACCTGTCCATGTCCTCCAGATTATCAAACTTGGCAGAGTATAAATTTTCTTTTTTTTTTTTTTTAGATTAATAACTAAGTTTATTTTTTCCATATTACAATCTAGTGTTATTCAAACTGGAAATTTTGAGTATATTCTCATATTGATCAAATATAAAATTATTTTTAAAACATCAGTCTTATTACCATAAAAGCATTAGTTATAGATAGAGATATGTTTCTGGGAAGAGAAGGAACTTTAAAAAGAAAACTTTTACAATTTTCAAGAACTCTTATTTTCATTATAATTTAATATTTCTGGCAATTTTTTCTAGGTTAGGGAGAAGTGACCTAGAAACATTGGTGTAATTGGTTTGATAAAGCAGTTGTAGAATATTATGCTGGATGCATTAGGAATCTAATAAATTAATGAAAATTTATGAAAATAAAAATTACTTTTGAAATGAACTTATAATTAAGTAAGTACACATAAATATCCAAACTCATGATAAAATTGATCATGAAGAAATGAGTAGGTTCAAAATGTCTATGATAAGAAATGTTTATGCCTTTGCTATAAGCCAAATATAAGAATAA
>PVKS010011544.1:25000-56340 GCA_004027875.1 Aplodontia rufa | reverse complement strand
GATGCAAATCAAAACTTCAATGAGATACCACCTCACTCCTGTTAGAGTGGCAAAAATGAAAAATACAAACAACGACAGATGCTGGAGGGGCTGTGGGAAAAGAGGAACACTATTACACTGCTGGTGGGACTGCAAACTGGTTCAGCCACTATGGAAAGCAGTGTGGAGAATCCTCAAAAAATTAAGGATGGAACCACCTTATGACCCAGCTATCCCACTCCTGGGAATTTTCCCAAAAGATTTAGAATCAGCATATTATAGTGATGTGGCTTCATCAATGTTTATAGCAGCTCAATTTACTATTCCTAGATTATGGAACCAACCCAGATGCCCCTCACTTGACGAGTGGATACAAAAGCTTTGGTTCATATATACTATGGAATACTACTCGGCCATTAGAGAGGACCATATTATAGCTTTCGAAATCAAATGGATGGAGATGGACAGAATTATGCTTAGTGAAGTCTCCCAAGCTCAGAGACTCAAGGGCCGAATGGTTTCTCTCATCTGTTGATGCTAGAATTTATGTTGAAGCAGTAGGATAGACGGCTGACCTAACAAAACCTCAAATTGAATGACTTTCAGAGTAATAGGGGGAAAGCTCCCTAGGATACTTGGAGGTGTAGGGAGGGGGATGGGGAGGGGGGAGGGTATATGAAGAACTCATAGGAGTCTGGTGATTGGGAATATGGGGGAACCATCCCAGAAGCTGATGTCATTCCTCCACGAGCTACACATTTAATGCATGAGTTCTTCTGGGGGAAACTGCAACAAGTGAAACCCATGGTGGTTTATCTATGCTTTGGCATTACCCCTGGATAACAAAGTTTATATCCATTTATTGCTACTGTTTTGATAATGTTTCCCCCTCAACTGTATCCTGTATCACTATGTACTTCTAATAAATTTGGAAAAAAAAAAAAACAAGTTGCCACATCGAATCCTTCCTAGAGAAAAGCTAGAAGATAAAAGCTTTGAGGCCAACGTTAGGGCTGATAGAGGGCACTTTGCTAGAGCTTCAGAGACCCAGCGTACACACAGTCACAGAATCTCCCCTTCAGACTCAGATCCCCTACCATCCCTTTCAGTCCCAATGAAAATTTGAAGCTGAACAGAATAGAAGCATCTTATACTCAAACTGATTAATTAACTGAAATGGGGATGATTCAAAATCACATTTCTTCTGTGGTCAAAATCAGGAAGTAAAATTTCTCTTCTATCTTTTTTTCTTGTTAAAAGAAATCCACATGGAGATAAAACACACTTAGTGTCATTTTAAAACGCACCCAGAATATACAGAAGAGTTTTACTTCAAGGTTTCAAATGAGAGAGTTTGACCATATCCACTGTAAGGTGTTAGGAATTATATAGTTCTGACATCCTCAGATGCTACCACTAGTTTGTACCAAAAGGCAAGGATTTCTACAGAGTCCGTATGAAACAGAAGCTCATCTTGACCAATCTAAATTAGTGTCCAGGAGAAAAGGAGAGTTTCTGTAGTGGCTATGTGCCCTGCATCCCCACAGAGTATTCATTAAGACAAATACCAATGTTTAGGTCTATTCCAGGCAGCTGGGGGCAGGGCATCAGGCAACGTGCACACAAAAGGAATAACCAATCACACATTGGCAGACCAAGCCCCAATGGCTTCTCGCAATTGCCTGATGATTGATGGATTCACCAGCTAATCCCCATAAGACTGAGGCCCACCAACTTCCTCTCCCCATCCCAGACTACAAAGTTGCTGACCAGCCAGTGAATGCCACTTCCTTTGCTGGCCCTCACTATAGCAGTGCAGGTGAATCTGACCCAGGAGCTAAAAATCCCAAAAAAAGTTTTGCTCAGCCGCTCTTCAGTGTGAACACCATTTTTTGAACACCCACGCCTGAATTTATACCCATTTTTCTGTTTTTTTTTTACACCAATCACTGTGACAAAGGTGTCATACAATAGAAGTTCATGTCTCATTCACATGAGGTCCAACATAAGCCATGGTGTAGGTAGGTCATGGAGATGTGCTCTGCTCCGCACCGATGCAATCATCTTCAACATGTAATTCTGGCCACTCTGGGTATTCACCCAACAACAGCCACAGGGAGAAAGGGTTGTGTGGCAGAGTTTTAAGTTACCAGTTTACAAAATCAGATCCATCCTGTGCTCACATTTCATTGGTGGTATTCAGTTGCACGGTTGCATCTAACTACAGTGGATACTTGGAAATGTAGTTATCTTTACACAGATTGTCATCCGTGAGTG
Organism: Aplodontia rufa; assembly: GCA_004027875.1. Lineage (NCBI taxonomy): Eukaryota > Metazoa > Chordata > Mammalia > Rodentia > Aplodontiidae > Aplodontia > Aplodontia rufa. The sequence continues at coordinate 54,084 of PVKS010011544.1, read as the reverse complement.
ATTCCCCTGTAGTAATGGCATCAAATAGATAATGTCACCTCCAGACTGGGAGATTCAGTGGCATTCTGTCACAATGAGAATTTGGTGGAAGATCTGTCTGCCTGCCCATAATCATTTCTCATATAAAACCAATGCATAAATGCATTCAGAAACACTGAATTCGAGTCCATTCCTAAGATGCTTCTAAGAGCTGATGATGAAAAAAAGGCCATCACTGCTTCCTATCAGGAGCTCACATTCAGATTGAATAGATTTGACACAATCACTGAAAAAAAAATTACAAATAGCATAGAATCTATTTCCATATATATTGTCCAGTATAATATATACCTGCACACATATGTTATTTTTCCAGAATATAGGAGTACATATAACTGAAATATATAGAACAGGGGCTTAGATGCAAATTTATATAACAGGGCAGTGAGCAAAAAGGTAGGTAAAAGTGATAAATTGTCATGAGCAACAGTTGTTAGAAAGTTTGTAAAAGAAAAGTAAATATAAGTAGGCTTCAAAGAATTGATAAGTGGTGGGTATTTTGGAGGGGAAATCTGTGTCAGGAAGCATGAGTGTTGATGAAGAGTTCATGAGAGTCGTAATAAAAAAAATCATTTAATGGGCAAAGCAAGATCCAAATACAAAGGGCCTTCTGTGTGCAGCTTTCAGGTAGTCCTGGAGAACTGGCAGCAGACAAGCCCCCACCTGGTTTTGCTCTCATGTGGTACTCAAAGGAAAGAAAATGGCTTTGCTTTGGAGCCAGATGGTAGGGGAAATTCCCTAAAAAAGTGATATTCAGAGTGGTCTCTGGCTAAGTAGCTGTCACTGAGGAAATCAGCTTCTATATGGGTCTCAAACAACACGGAACTACAGCAGGTTTTTGGGATTCAAAGTGACATGATACAGAAGAGGATTTTTTTGTTTGTTTGTTTGTTTGTTTTACTTTTAGGAATGATAGCAGAGGCAAAAATCTTCAAATGTTTCTTAAATTGGTCACCAAGGAAACAAAGAAAGGAACCTTTACCATCAGGAAGGACAGCCTCTTCTGGAATGTGTTCACAGACGCCCACCGATAGCCCTCCTCCTCCAAAATATGAAGATGATTTTCCTGGAAGAAATTCTTAGCCGGAGTTTAGCCAACCTGCCTGAAAAGTCAATGGAAGTCTTCCCTTCTGGAAGGAGTGGATCCCAGGTGTGAATTTCTGAAAAGTCTCCACCAGTTCTGGCTTTGAAATCAGGCAGTTGAAGGGAAATCTGCATCTCAGTGACACACAGAACAGCATGGAACCTGGACACTTCCTGCGAGGGTGAATCCACATCCCTGCAGGCCGTGTGTGTCTCTCCCTTCCAGCAGTGTTTGCCCACCTGAGCCCAGCTGGGCCCACCCATTCCCCACTGCTTTTTGGGAGGAACTGCAGACAGCTGTGCTCAAAGTGGGGCCAGGAAGCTCCTTGTGGTCTCCCCAGGGGGCTCTGCATCACAAGGAGGACATTATTTCCTTGAGTGGGAAAGATGTTTGTCTGAGACCCCAGGGAGCCAATGAGGTAATAATACGGGGATGGCAGTGCTTCTGGCCAGAGCTGTCTGTGCTGGCCTGGAAATGGCAGAGCTTGCTAGATCCGATCTGGCCTCACAGACAGGAAATGCTGCTGGCCAGAGACTCGCCTATGTCTTGTGCTGGTTCTTTGTAAATGGTGCAACATAGAGGTTTGCTTGCAGCTTCGAAACCAGAGGCAGTTCTTCTGCCAGCAACTGTTTCCATGGGAAATGATATCATCCTTTTCGAGGGAGACCCGAGTGCTGCCTCTCTTAAGGGAGTATAGCAGGAAAGCCAGCTGCTGGAGCATCCTGGTAGAGCAGATCCTTTGCACAGGGTCAAGTCCTTCCTAACCAGAGATGACCAGGGAGGAAGATTTGCCTTTTAAAAATCTGTCTAGAAATGGTTAACAACAGTGGAGAAACAGGACCCTTGCCCAGACTACTTAAAACAAAAACCACAAACACCAAAGGTGGGCTGCATTTCACGCCTTAATTTGGGTAAGCCAGACACAACACAAGGATATTGCCCATAGTGAATGTGAGGATTTCATACAGAGTTCAACTTATCAACAGTGTAGACAGGAAGTAGGTGGGATCTGCCACAGGGCTTGGGCAGGCAGCCATCCAAGCCAACCTGAAGGGAAATTATTCCCCAGCTGCCCTTGTACTGACTGATCTAAGGAGCCCATGATTGTGGCTGATGGTGGATTGGGGGGACCTCAGATCTCAATCCTGGGAGCTGCCTGCCATGTGCAAGTCAAACACGGCTCCCACTTACACGAACCCTGCAGTCCAGATGTGTAGACATCTGTCACCACAAACTCTTCAGTTGGCACCTCGAATGTCTGTACTCAGTTCCAGAAAGTAGAGACAGCATTTAGTTCTGCTAAATGCATATACCAGGAGCCAAGTAATCGTTTGCTAAATAAAGAAATTAATGTTGCCTTTTTACTGATAACTAAATGTCAGCTTTTTAAATAAGAGAAAAAAGTAAAATGTTATCACATTTCAAGCAACTTTTGGTTGATTCTATGATTATAACTCACTGGGTGATAACCTCTCTCACTCCCTAATTCTAACTTCATTTTAATTCTAATTGTAGCAATGTTCTGATAGAGATCAAGTGGGTTGGTGCTGGTTCCCACTGGGGTAGTTAGGACTAGTGCCCAGGACGTCTAGCATATGCTCTGTTTGTATCAGGCACTGAACGGACATCGGTCAATGGATGCTAGTATGTAGGCCTCTTTTAGGGACCAGGAATGACAGCATTTAGGCAGGGTCTGATGCAACAGAACGCTAGGGAACAGCCCTGTGAGTGCTGTGGCTGAATAGAGTCATGGCTTTGCTGGCCCTGATAACAGGTAGCTAAAGGGATCCCAAAGTGTTAATTCTGTCTAGCTCCAACAATGCTTTATGTTCATGAATTTTAGTTCTAGGGCTGGGGTTGTAGCTTAGTGATAGAGCACTTGCCTAGTAAGTGTGAGGCCCTGAGTTTGATCCCCAGCACTGAAAAAAAAATTTTTAGTTGTAAGAAACCATAAATAGTTTTTTCACCTGTCTTTCTGGCATGTTGTTTTAAAGTTAGGTGAAATCATCTTTCTGGCTAATTTTGGAAAAATGTGGTGTCATTGGATGTCAAGAGGATTGAATCTTATTTCTGATTATTCTAGAATACTAAGATAGAAAAGAATGGATGTGTATAGATTAAATCCATTGAAATCTTCAGAGAAACAGACCATGGAAACAAATGAAAAAGAATAGCAGGGGGGAATTAGCACCTCCTCTGTTCTTCCACAGCCCCATTTGCAGGTGAGGTCAGTAGAATCTGTCCAAACATATTCAATTATTTGTGAGTGGAAGGGTAGGACTAGTGGCCTTCTCCTGAATGCTTTGCTTTTGTCCTTTCTGGTCCAGAGCAGGCAAAAGTAGACTAACTTGGTAACATGGATCATGGAGCTGATCCCTTGGGCTCTGGGGCCTCCATCCTCTGGGAAGAATCAGAAAGCTAGTCTCAAGATCTGTGCCTTCCAGTTTCACACCCATGGAGGATGCAGGTCAAGAACAAGGGGTCTTCTGCCCAGCATTGGCCTATATGTACAGGAGAAATTCATTTTACTTAAGAAACCATCTTAAACATCACTAAATCAATGGTGCCAAGACTTCCATAAAATCCTAGTTATCTGGGCTGGAGCGGTGGCTCAGGGGTTTTGGCGCTTGCCTGGCAAGCACGAGGACCTGGGTTCAAACCCCAGCACCACATACACAACTAAGTGTTGGAGCAACGAAGGCCATGTGAAAAACTAAATAAAGCTGTTCCTCTCTTTCTCTGTCTCTCTCAGTCCCTCTCTCTAAAAAAAAAAAAAAAAAATCCTAGTTATCTGACACTGACTTTCAAATGCTGACACTACTGCTTTAATTCTTTCTCTCCCACTAAACACTTTGAGCTTTCATTATTTATTAGGTATTTCAACATTTGGGACTTGGTTCTCCAGACAGACCTCAAACACTAAGTTGTAAAAACTCAAGTCATAATGGAGAGGCTGAAGCAAGGTAGAGGCTAGCCTGGGCAATTTGATGCGACTCTGTCTCAAAAAAAGAAAAAAAAAAAGAATAAAAAGGAAGGAAGGACTGGGGATGTAGCTCAAATGTCAGGCACCCTGGGCCTAATCCCCAGCACTTCATACACACACACACAGATGCACACATACACATAGAGATATACACACACAAGAAAAAAAATACAAGTCATGCTTATTACAAATTTTAGATGGCTCTCCAAAAGCCACTATGTGATTCTGAAGACTTTGGGTGGCCTTTACTTCCATACTATCTTTGCAAAGCATTTTTTGAATGTCCTCCATGCACATGAATAGCTACCTAAGTCTCTTAAATGAATTTTCTGGTCAGATTTAGGAGATTAAAATATGATAATATAGATGTAAGAATGTATTTTGAAAAAAAACCAACAGAACAACATGCTTAATGAATATTTTGACATTTGACAGCTTATGTCATTTATTCTTTACTTCTCCAAGTATGACATTTCTTAGATTCTGTTGCACTTTGTGATTAAAAAAAAAAAAGATTCATTTTGGAGCATAACAAGATAAGAGCTGACCTAGCCACACTTCTTAACAGAAACAGCTGTTTGTTGATGATTTCTAATTAGCAGCTCCTCCAAGACCCCTTTGGAATTTGATCTGCTCCCTCAGTCAATGATTTGACACCCAACGTTGAGAAAGAGGGCAGGGAGAGAGAACTCCTCACTACCAGTTTCAAAATGAGAGTGAAATGTGACCCTTCAAATTGAGGTAACAAGAAACGTTTTTGTCATAAACAACCCAATCAATAAATGGGCCAAAGAGCTAAATAGAAACTTCTCAACAGAGGACACTGATCAAGCCAATGAATACATGAGAAAGTGCTCTAAATCACCAGTAATCAGAGAAATACAAATCAAAACTACATTAAGATATCACCTCATGCCAGTCAGATTGGCAAAAATGAAGAAATAAACAATAATAGATCCTGGAGGGGTTGTGGAGCGATAGGCACACTAGCACGCTGTTGGTGGAACTGCAGCCTTGTACAGCCCCTCTGGAAAGCAGTGTGGAGAATCCTCAAAACACTAGGGATGAGCCCACCATATGATCCTACTATTCCTCTCTTGGATATTTTTCCAGGGGATTTAGAATCAGCACACTACAGTGACACAGTGAAATCGATGTTCATAGCAGCTCAATTTACAATAGCTAAATTATGGAAACAACCCAGATGTCCTTCACTGCATGAATGGATCCAAAAACTGTGGTAAGTATATACCATAGAGTTCTACTCAGCAATTAGAAACAATGATATTGCAGCCTTTGAAGGTAAATGGATGGCTATGGAAGAAATCACGCTGAGTGAAATCAGCATAACCCAGAGAACAAAGGGTCATCTTCACTCATCTGTGGAGGCTAGAGCTAGACCCTGGCCATTGAGAAAGGAGGTCTATTATCATGTTTTAAATCCGGATAAGTTGTAATGTCATACAACTTAAGGCTTTTGTAGAGATGTATTGGGAAGGAGGCGGGGAGGGATAAGTGTGGGTAATGGGGGGTCTTGGGGACAAATCTAATTTTCAGAATATATATACACACACACATATACATATAATTTTGTTATCGTTAGAAGCTTGTTTGATTATTCAACAAATAAATTTCAGAATAATAAAAGGAAACAAAGAAACATTTTTGTAGCCAACTACAAAAACACACAGTCCTTGTCTTTTGTCTCAGATGGTAGTTATAAACTTCAGAGCTGGTGCCCAAGCTTGAGGCAGTCCATGCTACTCCTAGGTGAGGACTAACCTGGGCACATCCACCAAAGAACAGAACTCTCTAGATCTGGATATGTCCATGGGTTCTGTCAAATCCCACCATGTGATCTACAAATAGCAGATGGACCCATTGGATCCTTAAAATCAGGCCCTTAAACAACTAAGGAGGCAATGACATGAGTCACATTGGGAGTTGGAGCTAGTGCATTTATGACAAGTGAAAGTTTTATGATCTGTTGTTCTTTTCTTTAAAAAAAATGTAATGGCAGGGGGCTGGAGTGGTCGCTCAGTGGTTAGGGCGCTTGCCTGGCAAGCACAAGGATGCGAATTCAAAGCCCAACACCATATACACAATGAAGTGTTGGAGCAATGAAAGCTAAATGAAAAATTAAATAAAATTGATTCTCTCTTTGTCTCTCTCTCTCTCTCTCTCTCTCTCTCACTGTCTCTCTCTTTTAAAAAAATGTAATGGCAAAATTTAAAATTACTTGTTGGTCACCAACATGAAGGATTTTGTGCCATGGGTAATAGGTTTTTCTTTCAGGAGAACATACTGACTGGGGCCAGAATTTATATGACAATAACTTCAGATTCCTTTGTGAGCTTGGAGGAGAGTTGAGCTTACTATGGGTGGGAACCAATTTGGGAAACTGAGTGCTAATGACTGCCCCGGGTCTGCACTGTTTAAAAGTTAAGAGGTGATCCTGATAGGAGCCCTTACTTGTCTTTCAAGGATTCTGTGGTCTGTGTTGGACTGTTCTCCCTGATTCTCAGACAATACATGGCATTAAAGTTCTGGATTGCAGACATCCATCCTTTACTATGTATCCATGTTGAAGTCACTTTACAGATAAGAAAACTAAGACTCAAAATCTAAGTGAGGGGCAATTCAATAAAAAAATCTGTGCTGCTAAAAAAACTACCAACACCAGTATTCATGGCAGTATTGTTCACAGTAGCCAAAAGACCGAAGCAATTCAATTATCCACCAATAGATGAATGAACAAACAAATGGGATATATGCATATTTAAATACCATGTAGTCTTAGAAAGGAAGGAAACTGACACATGATATAAGATGGACAAAACCTGTGGACATTATACCAGCTAAAAGAAGCCAGTCACTAAAAGCCAAATGATATATGCTCCACTCCTGTGAGGTACCCAGTATAATCAGATTCATAGAGACAAATCACAGAATAGTGGTTGTCCTGGGGTGGGGTGAGGCAGAAGGAAGTAAGTTGCTGTTTAATGGCTACAGCGTTTTTAGTTTTGTAGGATGGAAAACTCTAGAAATGAACATATGGCATATAATATATATACATATAATATATATAATATATATATTATATATATATAAATGAACATATGGCATATATAATGCCACTGAGCTATGCACCTAAAAATGGTTAACACAATTTCATGTTTTATATGTTTTACAACATACACTCAAAGACTACCATATTTGCACAGCCTGCTATCTTCTGTGTTTTCCAATTTACCTGGCAACATCAGTATTCATGGAAGGGTTTGATTATTCCAAAGTATGATGGTTAGAACTCAGTGACTCAGAGAAAAACTTTAATGTCAATTATTTATAAAATTCCAGTTGCCTTATCATAGGGCCGTGTGAATAAGGACGGAAAGGAATTATAAGAATATTTAAAACCATTTAATTGATTTTTAAAAACTTATTATCCCTTTTCATTTTAATGAAAGTTTATAATTTAAATGTTTGCATAATGCAAACTTCCAAAAGTACTTGATTTTTCCAGATAATACAGGAGAGGAGTCTGGCTCACCATCTATATCCACAGCAGCATCAAAGCAAGGGTGGACCAGAGCTATCTGAAGTGAGACAAGTACTTTATTTTCTGGAGGTGCAACTCTCAAGGACGAGCAGGTGACTCACTCAAAAGTGATTTCATCCTATTGTAGTCATTGCTTGGAAACACCTGGAAAAGATGGGAGGATGCAGAAAGGCAGCCAGTTTGCATAAGATAAACCTCAGTTGACAAACATGGGTAATCAAACAGGAAGAGGCAAATTGCTCGTTAACTTTGGAGAACCGATGAACCAGGCCGTGAAGATTCAACCGACCAAGGAGAATCCGTCCACTGCCCCCAAGTTGACCTCAAAACCACCCCAGAAGTCACTGTCCATGCTGAGGACAATGAAAGGGACAGTGGCAAACCTTTTTCTGCCCAAACTCCTCTGAGCATCAGTGGGCATTGTGGGACAGCCAAGGCCAACCTGAGGTCCCCAGGGGAATGTGTCCTTAGAGCTGGAGATGACGATGCTTTCTGAAAATGGCTCTATGCCTTCTGGAAGTATCCCAAAGAACAAGCAAGTCTACTCTCAGGTATCTGAGTGTGAGTTGTATCTGCGTGAGTATATGGGTGCATGTCTATGAGTGAATGTGAAGGGGAGAGTGTGGGTGTGTTAGATGAGAATAAATACGTGAAAATGGGTGAGGGTATGTGCATCAACATGCTCAGGAACATGTATGTAAATATGCATGTGAGAGTATGTGAATATGTGTGATAGTTAATGGGAGAGTGTGAGTCTGTGAGGTGAGGAAGGTTGTGTGCCAATTTGGGTAAGTGTGTTTGAGTGTGTCAGGTGAGGGTACATGAGTGGAAATGTTCGGATTTCTGTGCATGCCATGTATATGAACATTTTTATACTCATCTGTTTTTAGATTTGTGTGCAAGTATATGTAATAATGTATATGAATTTGAGTAACTATATGTGAATGTACATGTGTGTAGATATGTGAATCTGCATTTCAGTGTGTTTGTATGTGTTTGTGAGTATATTTGTGCATTGATATGTGTGCAGTTGTATGTACCTGTGTGTGAATTTGTTTGTACCTGTGTGTGATCATGTATATGTGGACGAGTGTGTGGATTTGTATATAGCGAATGCATGTGTGTGAATGTGGGTACACACCTGTGAGAATGTGTGTGTGGATGTGTATATGATGTGGAAACGTGTGAATGTGTATGAATGTGGGTATATTTCTGTGTCAATGTGGTGTGGATGTGCATGTGTCTAGGTGTGAGCGGATATATGGATGGTGCACAGCAGATGTGTGGGAATGTGTACATATCTGTGTGAGAATGTGTGTGCATGTGTGAAGGTGTATATCTCCATGTGTGTGTGTTCATGTGAACATATGTATGCCTCTATGTGAGTGTGTGTGATTGTGTGTCTACCCCAGGCGACTCTCTGTCTCAGCAGTGATGTGACATGCAGGCTGCTGCCACCACCTCAGTGACTGTGTGCTCCATTCATCATAGGCACATGTGAGACCCTTTTGTCCTCTTTCTTTCCTATCTGAAAGTGATTCTTGGAGTGTAACGGCATTTGTTTGTAGAACAGCCCTCTCCTTAGGTGAGCCCTGTTTGTCCCTGTGAACAGCAGGCCGTGGACAAGATGTACAGCCCTGAACTTTAAAATAGCCGGGCACATTTTCCTCTGCCCGCGAGACACAATTCTAGCCCTGTGGCCTTTCAGATTCATTCTCAGGTAAACACCCTGTGACAGGCCACAAGCTGGAGACCAACCGGAGTGGTCGCAGCTGTGCCACATCATGGCGCATCCCGACACCAGGCCTGCGCAAGAATGTTTGCCGTCACCCCAGGCTGTGGGCAGCAAATATTTTCCATAGCTCACCAAGGAGAAAGGTTTCATACAGCGTTTCTTGGAGATCCGTTCTGCTGGAGTCTGTAGCCACCTTGTTCCAGGATTTATGAGCCCACGTGTGTGGATACTCTTGAAAACATTAAATTGAATTCTTAGTGCTGGATCTTTCTGAATCTGAAACCATAAACTTCTTAAAGGTTGTAAAACTCCTTGGATTCTCCCCCCATAAAACGGGACCAATTTGCTGAAGGGAAAGATGAGACCTTCATGCTAACAAATCATGAGGGGCATCCAGATATCTGCCAACTGTTCACAGGCTGGTGACTCACATGGGGTAAAAGGGTGGCCTTTCCCCCAAGTACCTCAGGCAGTAAAAATCTCTGCAGCCTGGCAGTTTCCACAAGAGGTGTGGAGCAGGCCTGGGGGCTAATGCTATCCTGCAGGAGGTCAGACAAGGGTGTGTTGCTGCAGCCCTGGCATCTCCCTTCAGTGCAGTGGATCTACAGGGTTCCTATTTTCGTATAGGATCAGGATGGAACTCGCCAAAAAACTTCAATGGGAAAAATAAAACATACTCCTGAACTTCCGTTTCCTTGTGCCAACCCAACTCATTAAAGAATTTGGGAAGGTAAATGGCAGGAAAAGGGACCTACCCTTTGTCCTTGTACTTGGCTCAGGCAAGAGCCCTGGGACTACCACCAGCCCATTCAGCTCTTGGCAGGCTGGAAAAGCTTCACTCCAGGGATGTGGATTTTCGGTCTGAGAAAAGCACATTAAAAAGAAACAAAGTTCCTGAATGTTAAAAGAGTTGAGACTCTTCACTCTGTGGCATGGGAAGAAAGGGAAAGAGTTGGTTTCATAGGGGAGGAGGCTTAAGCCCAGTTGGGGAGTGGAAGGGAGTCAGTCCAGCCTCTCCCCCAACTCAGTGCCATTCATGAGGAAGAAATCAAAGTCCAGAGGTTTGAAATCAAATTCCATAAGGCTCTACTTCTTCCTCTTTCTAAGAGAAGATGGAATGGAGATGGAGGAGTAAGTCTGGAGACCTCTGCCAAGCTAACCTGGGCTCCATCCCTCTTAGCACCTACATGCTTCCAACAATGGCATTCAGACTCTCTGAATACCCACCCAGAGAGTGTCCCCCACCCCCCACTACAGTGGGGTGGGGTGGCTACAGCACCTACTCTGTGGGCTCACAAGGAATACAGCAGGAGAGGCTGGGGTGCCCTGGCACTGTGACAGACACCCAGGGAAAATTGATGGTATTGATTCTTCTACAGAGCTCAAGAAGCCCTTTTCTCCTAACAAGCAATGTAAAATAAAGTGACAAGTAAAGTGTTCATTTGTGCAAACAGTACTTAACAACTACTGTGTGCAGCTTTGGACCAGGTGCTAGAGACAAAGCCATGACTAAAGTACATCTGGGCCTCAAGGAGCAAGAGAAGGAGTGTTCTATTGTTGCATAGAGATCAATGTGGCCTGGGGCCACAGAGGTGAGAGTAGCTCCCCTAAACTCCTAAGAGGCACACCTCATCACTCATTGAGATTCCTGGGCACTGTTGCACTGTGCATTTTCCAGAACTAGCTGCTTCCTCACATGTCTCATTCCACATGACACCCTTCCAATGAAATGCTAACACATCTCAATGATAGGTAGGGTATGTGATCCCTCACTCTGCACCAGGGCACACCTGTGTAACTATCTTGGCTGGTAGAATATAGCAAACGTGACGACATATGACTTCCGAGGTTAGGTCCTAAAAGGTGGCATGTCTCCACCTGACTCACCTACTCCTGAGATCTGCATCTTGGTTAAACTGAGAAGCTTCTGTACAGCTAAAGAACTAGTCAAGAGTGTCAAGAAAGAACAAACAGAATGATAAAAAATCATTACCTGCTATGCTTCTGACAGGGGACTAATATCGAAAATATACAAACAGCTCAAAAAAATTAACACCAAAAAATAAAAAATTCAATCAATAAATGGGAACTAAATAGAAATTTCTCAACACAGAAAATTCAAGAAGTCAAACATATGAGAAAATGTTCCACATCACTAGCAATCAGAGAAACTGAGATTCCAGCTCACTCCAATCAGAATGGCAAGAATGAAGAATATGAATAATCACAGATGCTGGAGGGGTTGTGGGGAGAGGGGAACACTAACTTGCTCTTTGTGCAACTGCAAATTTCTATAGCCACTCTGGAAAGCAGTGTGGAGACTCCTCAAAAAGCTAGAGATGGAACCACCATACAAACCAGCTATCCCACTCCTGAGTATTTCCCCCAGAAAAGCTACAATTGGCATACTACAGAGACACAGCTACATCAGTGTTTATTGCAGCTCAATTCACAATAGCTAAACTATGGAATCAACCCAGATGCCCCTCACTGGATGAATGAATCTAAAGACTGTGATACACACACACACACGCACACACACGTGCACACACACACACACACGCACACACACACGCGCGCACACACACACACACACACACACACAGGAGTTCTTAGTCTGCTATTAGAAAGAATGAAATCATGGCTTTTGCAGCTAAATTGATGAAAATGGAAAAAATCAAGCTGAATGAAACATCCCAAACTCAGAGACTTAAAGGTGGAATGTTTTCTCTCATATGTAAAAGCTAGAGTAAAATTCAAGACAGGATGAAAGTTACCTAAGTTTAATAAATAAACCCACCAAAGTTGAAATACCACATAAGCTGGGGGAACCATAGCTATGAAGGTGGGGGAGAAGGGAGGGAGCGGGGAAGGAAAGGAGAGGAGGGAGGGAAGAAGCGGGATTATCAATGAGGCTGTGTACACTTGACTCCCAAGAGAAGCCAAACTATACTCAGGCAGGCATATAAACTCAGAAATTTCAATAATTAATGTACATGTATATGCTCATTTCTATCTATAGCATGGAGGTTTTACAGAGGAGACATGTGATCAGAGAATGGCTGAAGTGGGGAAGAACCTGGACTAGGATTGGGCTTAATTTACTTTGTCAATATCCATGTATGCATGAAATGTAACAACAATTCCCTCCAATATTTAAGACTATGTTGAACTACTAAAAATAAATGAATAAATAAATAAAAAGATCTGCATCTTGGGAGCTCTGAGCCTTCCAGATAAGAAGCCTGCCTACATTAAAGACACCATGGCAGAGAGGCCAGGTGGGGACAGTCATGCCCAGGGAGCCTGCAGTGTTCACTATGTGAATGTCATAGTCTAGTTACCAGACACACAACTGAGGTGCCTCCAGATGATTCCAACCTAATCTTTATTTTCTGTCTGAGGCCTCAAGATAGTGGAACAGAGATGATGAACCATCTCCACTGTGCCTTGTCTGACCCTGACCTGCAGGTTTCAGGAACTAATAAAGTATGATAGCAATTTTAAAGCCATTGAATTTGGGGTATTTTTGTTAATACAACCATAGTAACTGGAACAGAAAATGGCATGTAACATTCTGAGCAGTGGGAGACTGAAACAGCATTTAGAAGTTTGAGCCAGCTATTCTTACATCAAAGCAAATTTCATGGACCCCTCATTGCTGGTTGTGATATAGTACTGCAGGGTGAAAGGGGAAGAAAACACATAACTCAAAACTATAGATTAGGTTCTCAAGTATGTAGTTCAATGAACAGTAATTCAATGGAATATTAGTAGCTACTATGAAAAAGGAAAAATATAATCCACAGAAGACAGTGTGGAAAAGAACACTATATAGTCAAGCTTGAGAAACCCCAAAAGTAGCAGAGCTGATGGTGCCAACCTACATCCCCTAAGCACCCATTTGTCCAGTACATCTGAGGAACCCAGATACAGGCACTATTGTAGTTTTTCTGCATGATTCTTCAGAGGTAGCTATGCTACAGTTAACTTAGAGTGGACATCGAAAACCAAGAGCTTCTGGGACATATCTGATTTTTTTTTTAAATGGAACATCTCAGAGTTTTCCTGTTTCCTGACACCAGCTTGGAGTCATGTTGCTTTAAAGGTCTTAGTTAAATTAGATTCTATTGACAAACATTCTATGTGAAATAAAAGCTTTTTTAAGTAGCAGTTTCCCAAATGTTTTATGATCTTTAAAACAGGTGAAATTTTCAAGGCAGACTTGAAATCATGCCTGACCACCCTGCACAATAGGAGAGCAGATCTTGATGTATAGATATGTTAGCTGATGGCCTGGTGCTAACTTAAATATCCTAGCCTGAGCCAACATTAAGTCTCATTTTTAAAAAAATGGCAGTGCTGTGTCTGAAAAGGAGAGATTGGGATTTCTGGAACATCCAAACGGTCTGGACTTAAAGTAAAGGATTCTGATCCAGCAATATTAATTATCCAGATCCTTGCTTCTTAAACTGGAGCTGCCACTTCAAGTTCACACAGTGAGTAAGTGGCAGATCAAGAGAGGAGAAAATTACTCCAGGCCCCATCCTTCACTGATCACTCAAACTGCAAAGAACATTAAAACCTATGGTGGCTCAGTGGTTACAGCGCTTGCCCAGCATGCACACATCCACGGGTTCAAACCCCAGCCCCCAAGTACACAACCAAGTGTCAGAGCAATGAAGGCCATGTGAAAAACTCAATAAAAATTGATTCTCTCTGAAAAAAAAAACAAAAACCTATAAGGGCATTCTTTGGATTTCAGTCTCATCCATATGTTCTTCTAGGAAAAAGAAAATCATGACATGTTTGGGAAGCATTTGTGTATATTTCTACCAATAAAGAATAGTAGAACTAAAAAAAAAACAGTTAAGTTTCTTAATTTAATGTTTCCCCAACATATAGACGTTTGGGATATACTTTCTCTCTGCTTCCTCTACTCCAGGGAAATAGGGTGCTTGTGTATAACTTTACCTAAATTTCAAACTTTATCTCCTTTTGAAACATTGCTTTTCCCTTTCTGCTTCCTCTCACCTAGCAAAGACAAATAGAATGTGAGGAGAGGTGTGCAGAAGTTGAGAACTTTAAGATACAATTTGAGAAAACAAAGAAAGCCAAAACTTGGTTCTTCACATAGAGTAATGAAATTAATAAATCCTAGGAATACTAACCAAACATAAAAGAGAGAATAAGCAAATTCAATGAAATGAAAAAGGGGATATGACCACAGACCCAATGGTCATTTAAAACTTAAGAGACTATTATAAATAACTTTTACCAGGATACTTGACAATTTGGATGATATGGATAGGTCTTGAGAAATGTAATGCTTAAAAGCTGACACAGAAGAAATAGAAAATCTGACGAATCCTATATCTTTTTAAAAAGAGAGAGAGAGAGAAGGACAGTGAGAGAGAGAGAGAGAATCAATTTTTTTATTGAGAAATTTATTTGTTGTACAATCATACAAGTTTTTAACAAAATAATATAAAATGTATATAGATTCTGAGGATTAGATTGACCCCCAAGAGTGCCCCCCAATTACCCACCCTTATCCCTCCCTTCCCACAACATCTCTAAAAAAGTATTAGGTTGTGTAACATTACACCTTATCTGGATTTAACACATGATAATAGAACACCTTTCTCATCTATTTCCAGCCTCCACAGATGAGTGAAGACATTGGACCCTTGGTTCTCTAGGTTAAGCTGATTTCACTCAGCATATAATTTCTTCCATAGCCATCCATTTACATTCAAAGGCTGCAATATCATTGTTTCTAACTGCTCTGTAATATTCCATGGTATATATGTACCACAATTTTTGGATCCATTCTTCCAGTGAGGGACATTGGGGTTGTTTCCATAGTCTAGCTATTGTAAATTGAGCTGCTATGAACATAGATATTGCTGTGTCACTATAATGTGCTGATTCTAAATCCCCTGGAAAATTACCCAAGAGGGGAATAGCAGGATCATATGGTGGGCTCATCCCTAGATTTTTGAGGATTCTCCACACTGCTTTCCAGAGAAGCTGTACCTGTCTGCAGCTCCACCAACAGTGTGCTAGTGTGCCTATCTCTCCACAGCCCCTCCAACAACTATTATTGTTTATTTTCTTCATTTTTGCCATTCTGACTGGCAAGAGATGATATCTTAATGTAGTTTTTATTTGCATTTCTCTGATTACTAGTGATTTAGAGTGCTTTCTCATGTATTCATTGGCTTGATCAATGTCCTCTGTAAGGATGCTACTGGGCAGTAGGGATTTTTCCTTTATAAATTATATTTTTTTCTAGAATTTAGGAAAGTAAATGGTGTTTGGATTTTTGTACTGGATTTGGCTATATTTCCCTGATTACTAGTGAGTTAGAGCACTTTCTAATGTATTCATTGGCTTGATCAATGTCCTTTGTTGAGAAGTTTCTATTTAGCTCTTTGGCCCATTTATTGATTGGGTTGTTTGTGTTTTTATAGTTGAGGTTTTTGAGGATTTTGTAGATTCTGGATATGAGGCCCCTGTCCGAGGAATCATAGCCCATGAGAGAATCAATTTTTATTGAGTGTTTCACATGTACTTGCACATGCAGGGCAAGCGCCACAAGAGCTGTAAATGCCAAGCCACCGCTCCTGTATCTTTTTAAGATGTTATATCTGTTGTTAAAAAACATTCCATAGGGGCTGGAGCTGTAGCTCAGTGGTTACTGCACTTGCAAGGACATGGGTTCGAACCCAGCACCATGTACACAATGAAGTGTCAGAGCAACGAAAGTCACACGAAAACTAAAATAAAATTGATTATCTCTTTCTCTCTCACTGTCCCTTTCTCTTAAAAAGAAATCTGTAAAAGAAACACCTCAGACCTGCACTGTTTCACTGGTGAATTCTTCCGAATTTTAAGGAAGATTAGTACTGATATTACAAAAAAAATCTTCCAGAGAAAAGTAGACTTACTGCTATTTAGTTTCTAGCTAAGTTAAATGTTTGCTGTACAGTTGATATCTTCCTTCTGTACCTCCTGGAACCGGAAGTCAACTTTCCACAGATGTGATGCATGGTATTCCCTGGTTACTCTCCTTCACGTCTTTCCTTCAAATCTGCATGGATTCACTGCCTTTCCCATCATCCATTTCATCTTTTCCCTTAAATCTGTGGACCTATCCCTGGTTTAGTCCCTGCCACACCCTCCTTTCAGCTCTGGGTTGAAAGTGGGTTGAGTTTATGAGCACCTCAATAATAAAGGCGACACAAATGAAAGAAAAAATACCATCCTGATCCATCCTTCCTGATTAGTTCAATGTCTGGAGATCTTTTTCCCATCAGCATGAATTATTTTAAATGCCTGTTTTAGAGTATGTGTAATTTCTTTATATACTATTTTACATACTCTTTCATCTAACAAAAGTCTACAAATGTTCCTCTGGGTCATTAATTATCATTTTATCAATGATAATAAAATTCCAATCTATATCCTTTAGATATACCATCTTGAAAGTTCTTACTATTTCCTAAGCATTCTTGTTTTATCCTTTTTTTTTTGTAAGAGTCTTCACTCTTAAGGCTTTATTTCCTGTTTCTTTAAATTATTCACAGTATAAATTCATAATACATAATTACATACAATGTAAGCATACACAACACATTTCTGAATTTGTTATAGAAAATTACATATATAAACATGTCAGTGTACTTACTGTGCCTTTTATAATCACCCCAAAATCTACTGACAATACACTGAATATCCACTATTATGAAATTAAGAAAATTATATTACCTGAGAGGATTACCAAAAAAACTGTTATTTTAAAGGTTAGGATTATAGCACTTGTATTCTACACTTTATAAATATCTGCAATTTTGCTTTTTTTTTTTTACTAACTAGATGTGTAGTATTTTCAATGAGGGAAAATATAAAGAGGAAAGTATTTAAAAATATAAATAATTTTAACAGAGTCCTCACAACTCCACCATGCTCTGGGCATAGGTATCAAAACTACTACTTACTTGCAGGAAGCAAAGTATTTCTGTGATCCTGGTGTATAATGAGGAATTATTTCTAAATGTTTGGATGCAATGATTTGATAAATATTTACTGAGCTAATACTATGGACAGGTTACTGTAACACAATCTCTCATCTCATGAATTTGACATTCTGCTGTACAAAAACAGATAATAAACATGAAAACAACTAAGTAAATAAAGTAGGGACAAACCACCATGTATGAGAATTGACTGATAAGAACAAAATACACCCGTTGATAAGATAGTGTGAACGGGAGGGACCTACTGGATAAGACTGCTGGAGAAGGTCTCTGCAAGGAACACCCACAAGGTGAAACCTGCGAGCAAGAATGAGCCAGCCAAATAGTGAAGCAGCCACGGGTGGCACTCTGCGGAGTACATATTGAGAATCAAAGTCTTGAGGTAGGGTGATAGTGCAAGTATTTGAGTGACACCAAGAAAGCAGTGTTACAAGATAAACGTATAACTTGAGATTTGTAGAAAGCAGAGTTACAAAATAAATATATAGCTTGAGATTTGTAGAATGTGACTGCTTCTCGATCCCAAGTTTGTGGAAAGAAAATGAAAGAAAAAGTTGACAAAATTCCAGAGAATAGAAGGACTGAAGCAAAGGCTCAAGTCCCACACATAGAACCAAAGGCCACCAGTTAGTTTTGTTTTCTATTCTAGCAGTAGTTCAAAACTTAGTCTCACCATGGATGGCATTATCAATTGCTCTAAATATCATCTAACCAATGCTACCCTTTCTACAGTCATTTATAGTCAAGAATCCTTGTCATAGTCCAACATTTAAGAGGTTAGTGTAAAAATTTCAGAGACCACCAGGCATTCATTTGTCAAGTATTTATTGAACATCTATTATGTTCCAAGCACTGTTGTGGCTGTTAATGATTTGAAAAGAATAAAATAGTCCTCATAGCTGTTAATTAGCTGACATTCTTGTTGGAGAAACCAATAAAAGGATATACTACATGGTCTACGAAATGTTAAAAAAAATGCTGTGGCAAAAGATAGAGAAGGGAAGTTGAGAATCAGAGTAACAACAATAATAATATTTTTAAATGAAATAATAATATTTTTAAAATGAATGGGCAAGGAAGGCACCATGGTTTGAGTAAATGTCCACTAAAGACTTGTTTGTTAAAGGCTTTGTCCCCAAACTGCAGTGTTATTGGGAGGTGGTGGAACTTTTAAGAGGTGGGTCTTAGTGGGAAGAAGTTAGGTCACTGGAGGTTTCTCTTGAAGGGGATATTAGGACCCCATCCCCTTCCTCTTCCTCTTTCACTTCCAGGCTTAAGGTCAACAGCTTACTTCACCATGTGCTCCTTCCATGATGTGCTACCTCACCACAAGTCCAAAAGCAACAGGACCAAGTAACCATGATCTGAAACCATAATTCAGATTACACCTTTCCTCTTTTTAAGTTGATCATCTCTGATATTTTGTTACAATAACAGAAAACTGATTCATTCAAAAGGACCTCAGCAATAGAGTACCTGAGCAAAAATCTAAATAACAAGAAGAAGCCATGTGAATGTCTAAGGGCAGAATTATTCTAGACAGGAGGAACAGTAACTATAAAACTTAAGGCAGGAATATGTCTGATGTCTGGTGCATTTGATCAACAGTGTGGAGTCAACTTTGATCCAGGGATAACAGCAGATAAGATTAAATAGGGTGGAGATGCAGATCTTACAGGGCCTTTATAAAAACTCCAGCTTCTTTATTTTTTATTTTTTCTCACTGGAGATTGAACTAGGGGGTACTTAGTCACTGAGCCACATTCCCACTTGTTTTATTTTTTTATTTTGGGACAGGTTCTCACTAAGGTGCTTAGGGTTTCAGTAAGTTGCTGAGGCTCGCTTTGAACTTACAATCCTCCTTCCTCAGCCTCCCAAGCCACTGGGATTACAGGCATGCACCACCATGCCTGGCAAAACTCTAGATTTTACTCTAAGATGAGGAAATACCAGAAGGCTTTGAGAACAGTATTAATGCATAGTATGACTACATTGTTATTTTAAAAACAACAACATTCAGTATAGTGCTCTGCAAAAAGTGGTGTGGCCCAGGGGCAGGGGGAGGAAGCTGTAATATGTTGGTTAAAAGAAAATCACCTGAAGAGCTGTCAAACTGATTAAAACCTTTCTCTGAAGACAGAGACTGTGGAGGTCAGGCATGAAAAACACAATTCATAATTTATTCTTTATTAACACATTTGATAACATTTGAACATTATTCTTAGCAGTTTTGAAATTTATTGGAAGGTGTTTAGCAAACCAACAAAAAGCAAGGTATTCATCATAAACATCTCCCTAAATGTTCTCTGAAAAGCAATTACAGTATGAGTACTCCTGCTTGCATTTTAATTATGTAAGCAAACAATTTTTCATATAGATAAATCACTATGCTTAATTGCAAAATTAATACAGATTTATCTATGATTTCTCAAAATAAAATGTAGGAATAATAAATATGTCAGCTAACTTTACTTTAATTTTCTTTAAGTTTATAAAGAGAGAAAGCCATGAAAACACTTTAGGGCAAAAACCTAAGTTTACCATCTTGATAAAACCAGTGCCGACTGTTGATGATGTTATAACCAATCATCACTATAAGTAAAAAGATTTAGGAAATTGGAGATGATGTAACCAGAGCACATCAGATGGATAAGACCAAGGCAGAACCAGTACTATCTATGGATTGACCCACTCTAAAAGATGAACTCCCCACTGCAACCAAGATGGCAGTCAACCACCATCCTCTTGCTCTCTAAATGTTCCTTCCCTGTTTACAGAGTGTTGCTTTTGGCTTTACCCTCCCAATGAACTCTCAAAATATTCTTTCTCCTACAACTTATACTCTTAACAGTTACAGAAAGATATTCTTTCTGATTTGCCTACTGGTAGAAAATGGCAGCCTTTAATGTTTATGCAAATAACTCAGCAACCCCAATGTGTTAGTGAGCTCTTAATTGCTGTGACAAAATAGCTGAGAAAAAACAACTCAAAGGAGGAATGGTTCATTCTTGGTTTATGGTTTCAGAGGTTTCAGTTCATGATAAGCTGGTTTGACTATTTTGAGGGCTGGGGTGAGACATTACATCATGCTGGAAGGGTATGGTGGAGCAAAGCTGTTTACCTCAGGAAACACAGAGAGGGGAGGGAAGGAGAGAGAACGAAAGGGGAAGTGGTTAGGGATAGTACTTATCCTTCCAGGGTATGCTTCCTCCAACTAGGCCCCACCTCCTGTGGTTTTCACCAACTCCCAATAATGCCAATAGGCACCTTCATGGTCCAATTACCTTCCCAAAGGCCCCTACCTCCAAACACTATTGCACTGGAATCTTGCTTTCAACACATAAGACTTAACACCAGAGAAAACAAAATGAGATGAGGCCACCTAATATTCTCCCTGATAAAAATGCCTTATTTGACCTATTGCAAAGTTCCCTAAAAAAGTACATATCTTAGCTTTGTCTTTATTCAAATTTTCCCAGATATCCTCTAGTACAAACAACCTTGTCCCTTGGGATATTTGTCAAAAATAATCAACCTTTTTATTGGATTGTTAATCCACTCATACTTACTTCTGTTTTTAATATAATTTCATTGTTTTCTGTATGACTCATTTCCTTTTTTTGTTACTTTTTTTCTATTATTGCCACATTTTGTGTTAAATTTGATGTGTGCCATTTTTATTCCCTTGCTATTTGTTTTACTATATTAACTTGATTTATTTTCTTAGCAGTTGCCCTGAGAATTATAATTATTATCAACACATAGAAATCTTGTTCAAACTAATATCAATTTAACTTCAATAGTACACAAAAATTGCATAACTGCATTGCCTGTCTCTTTTGTGCTGTTATTAGATTATATCTTTATACAGTGTGTAAATTCTTCAACCACAAATTTATAATTATTGCTTAATGTAGTTGCCTTTTAAATAATGTAGCAGAAAAAGATGCTACAGGCCAAAAATATGTTTAGACTATGTATTCACCTATGCAGATAACTTCTCTGGTGTTGTTTTCTCATGTGTTTTGGAGCTACTTTCTATTGTCCTTTTATAACACCCTTAAGGACTCACTTATGTATTTCTCAGTAAGAAACAAATTAGTTTTTATTTCCCTCTGACTATCTTAACTTACACTTCATTTCTGAAAAACAGTTTAACTAGGTATAGAATTATTTGTCATCAGTATCATCACATTTCTTTCCATTTCCACAGTTTATATGATGAAATCTGTAATTGACTTCACCGGAATCCCTCATATGTTATGAGTAGCTTCTCTTGTTCTGCTTTCAGAAGTATCTCTTTGGATTTTAGCAGTTTGGTTGTCATATTTGGTGTTCATTGAGTTCCTTGGTGATATAGATTAATATTTTTCATCTGATTTTGGAAGTGTAGAGCATTATTTTTTTACAGTGTTCTTTTGGGAATGTTATCTCTTTCCTCACCTTTGAGACACCCATTATATGTTGGTCTGTCTCATACTATCTCAATTAGCTCTGAGGCTGGCTTTGAATTTGTGATCTTCCTGCCTCAGCCTTTCAAGGCACTGGGATTACAGGCGTGCATCACCATCCCCTGTCTGATCCATTTATATTAAGTGCTCAGAATAGCCAATGCACATTACTCTTTTCCAGGGGTTAGGGGTATGAGAATGAGTAATAATAAGTAAGGGCTTTCTTTCCATCTGATGATAATGTAACTGGAGCAGTGGTTCAATGGCTATGATGCTTGCCTGGCATGCGCAAGGATGCAGGTTTGAACACCAGCACCATGTACACAACAAAGTATTGGAACAACAAAAGTCATATGAAAAACTAAATAAAATCGATTCGATTCTCTCTCTCTCTCTCTCTCTCTCTCTCTCTTTCACTGTCCCCTTTCTTTACAAAAAGAAAAAAGAATTGGATAGCTGTAATAATCCCACATCTTTGGGAATATGTCAAAAACTTTATGAGGGTAAACTTTATGGTATATGAATTATATCTAAATTTTTAAAGGACACCATACTAAAACACTTTGTGGTTTTGATATATCTCAATCTTGACAATTTCAATGCAATTTCTCATTAAAAGGTGAAGGCTTGATAAGCTATTTTTGTTTCTTTCCTCTTTCCCAATGCACACCATATAGAAATCCACTCATTTCTTCAAAAGTTCACTTCTCTTATGCTATGGAAAATCAACAAGAAGAATCTTTCCTTTCATTCTGTTAAACCACACACTCTCCACATGATGACCCAAAATACTCCTCCTTTTCAAATCTTTCAGCTACCACATCATCTTAAAATCAATCAACTAGGTTTGAAATTCCCTTTTTGCCACCACTCCCCAGTACAAATTCAAAGGCAGGAAAGTACCCATGACTATCATTTGCTTTGTGCCATTAGGACAATCTCTGAGATACTGAGCGTCTCAACTTACTCTTAAATGGCAATGACTTCTTAAAAGCAATCCCTTCTCCTCCTTCCACAACAATCTTATTGAGTTTTGTTCTGAGAGAGTTCACAGTGCCTATCAATTGTTCTTCAGGATTAATAGCAACCCATTTTCATTGAACAGGTAATAAAATAAAGTTTATTCTTTTAGAACATTAGAGCCTGAGTGACTCGGACAATACTTTACCTTATTTTATAGAGGGCCGGATAAACACTTGGAATTGAGAAATACGTAGTAAATTATGGACTCTCCAATGAACCAGGATAGAACCCAGCTTCCATCACAGTCTACCAGGTCCTCTACCATCTGCATCCTAGATACCTGTCCTGTCTCCTTTCCCACCACGCTTCTCTGATTCATTCCATTTCGGGCCTGCTGGTCTCCAATAGCTCCTGAACATGGCAAACAGGTGTGCACTTTAGGGCCTTTGTGTATGTTCCTTCTGCTCTCTGGAACATTTTGTGTCCAAATATTCATACCATCTGATCCCTGTTTATATGTCACCAATTCAGAGAGATATTCTTAATCTAAAATTGCTCCACCAGCCCATTTCTCTCCATCTCTTTAGCCTGCTTTTTTCCTTGTCTTAGATATCACCTGAGAACACACCCTTGCTTGGCTCCTTCCTCTTTCTCAGTGGCTTCCCTCTCTTACAAACTCCCTTCCCCTGAAGGCCTTTCCCTCAATAAATCCCAGATATCCAAAGGTCTGTCTTAGGCACTGCTTCTTGCCGTTGACGGAAGACATTGTGAGTGGGGGAGGCAGAGGTGTTGGTTGAATAGCACTGCCTAATCTCTGGATATAGATCCACCCGTGAAGAGCAGACATTCATGAAATGTCCAACGAAACTGCTAAAAAACAATAAGCAAGCACTTAAAAAATATCACAGCCTAAAACAGTCACTGTAGTAATTATGTGATCTTTGGTTTTTCATGCCAAATGTCTGGTTCCGGAGATTTGTTCAGGCCTCCACAAATCATGTTTACCTAACTAAATGTGCGTGGCAATGGTATCAAGCCCAAGGAGATCACGTGAGCTACCGCAAACAGTCAACAGATGCATGCTATTTATTTTGTTTTTTAGTCTTTCCATATGTTTTCATAAGCCTTGCAGTCATTTTGCTTATAGGTCATCCCAAATTAGTCTTCACTGAGGCTTACCAAGTTAATGGCAATATTATCTGGGAGGTAAGGAACACTTACCGTAGAAAAGTGTAGACCCTGTGTCCTCTCCTTTGGCACCGATGTTTACTATCCTTGCTACTTACACTACATTATGTCTTTTTGGCCAAAGCACAGGATTCACAGCTTCTGAAATTGCTTTAGAGATTTAACTGTTACTTTAAAAGTCACACCTGGGGGATGGGAGTATAGCTCTGTGTTAGAGGACTTTCCTAACATGTGCAAGGCCCCAGGTTCAAACACCAACACTGAAAAAAAAATTAAATAAAAAAGAATGTATGTAGGAAAAAAAAAAAACAAAAAAAACGAAACAAAAAAATACTCACACTTTTATATTTAAAATATCCTTTGGGTTTTTTTGTTTGTTTGGTTTGTTTTGTTTTTTGGGTGGGGGTGGTCTTTTCTCCTCTCTGTTCAAAAGGTTAATAATATCTGGAAAAAAAGAATCAGCAAATACAAAGACTTAGAATATGAGACAAGTAATTTAATGAAAACCTCCAAAGGGAAATCTCTTTGGTGAAAGAGTAAACTTTCAATTAAGAGTTTCTCCACATTCAGAATTTCAGATCTAGGCATGAATTTGTCATTTGAAATTCCAAAAGCATGTTCACCTAATGATCATGAATGCAATTTATGACCACTGTGTTTTAGTTACCTTTTCCGTTGCTGTGACTAAAAGACCTGCCAAGAACAATTGTAGAAGCAAAAGCTTATTTCTAGGGCTCATGGTTTCAGAAGTCTTAGTCCATAGGAGGCCTGCTCCATTCCTCAGGACTCAAGGTGAGACTGAACATCATGGCAGAGGGAGGCCAGTCAAGGCTGGGCTCCAGGAAGCAGAGACAGACTCCACCCCAGATACAAAATACACCCAAAGTCACTCTCTCAATGACCCACCTTCTCCAGCCACACCCTACTTGAGTTCAGGTGCCAGTTAATCCCTATCAGGGGATTAACTCACTGATTGGGTTAAGGCTCTTACAACCCAATCATTTCACTTCAGCCTTTGCATTGTCTCAATATTAAGCTTTGGGGGACACCTTTCATTGAAAACCATAACACACTGAGCCATTGCAATTACTTACAATTATTATTGCTTACCAATATTTTCATGGAAATTCAGCTTTTTAAAAGAGATCTTACAGTTTCACTTTAGGTAAAAGTGCATTTCTTAAAATGTTTTAATAATCATTTTCAATTGGCACATAACAATCAACTCTCAATGATTTGTGAAAAGTTTTACTGTGAATCAAACAGATTATCCCTTCTTCAATACAATTATAAACAATCAGAAATACTCACTTTGTAAGTGTAGAGCTACCTGCTTTGAGCATTTTATGAAACATTACATAATCAAAACTTGCTGCACTGGTATTTCTCATCTACTGGTGCGGTCAATTAACAAGCTCTCCTATTAACTTTGAAATACTATGATATAAACCCTTTATTAATGTAAAACTAAATACTGAGAGTCTACCAAGTAATGGTGACGGAACCAAGGTTAATAAATGACTGACTTTGCTCCTATTCGTCTTTTTTTAAGTGCTATCCAGACGAGGTAGCATTAAGATAGGTTGAAAGCAACTGATAACTCACCAACACAGAGAGCAAACTCTTGTGTCACAGTTTATTTTATAGGTGTGGTTTAATATATTAGTGCCAGATCCCTTACTGTCAGACCACCAAAGTCCCTTAACATCATAGCAAACACCTCACTATACTTTTAAGCATTTACGAAGGAGAAAGAAGGGGCTAGAGCAGTGGCTCAGTGGTAACGGCACTTGCCTGGCACCCATGAGGATGCAGGTTCGAACCCCAGCACCACATACACAATGAAGTGTCGGAGCAATGAAAACCTAAATAAAACCTTTCTCTTTACAAAAGAAAAAAAGAAGAGGGGCTGTAGTGGTGGCTATAGTGGTGGCTCAGTGGTTGTGGCACTTGCCTGGCATGCGCAAGTACATGAGTTTGAACCCCAGCACCACATACACAATGAAGTATAGGAGCAAAACGAAATGAAAAACTAAATAAAATTGATTCTCTCTCAAAAAAAAAAGAAAGACAGAAAAAGAAAAGAAAAAAGAGAAGAAGGAGGAAGAGGAAGAGCAGGAGGAGGAGGAGGAGGAGGGCTGGGGATGTGGTACAGTGATAGAGTGATTGCCAAGCATGAGTGAGGCCCTGGATTTAATTCTCCACACTGCAAAATGGAAAAAAGGAAGAGGGGGATGTCTCTTTGAACATGTGTATTTGAGTAAATAGTAAAAGACAAATGAAATCAGAGGAAGCCACCGAACATGGGCAATAGAAATCCAGACCCCAGTCTGCCAGTGAGGATACAAATATAATGACCACACACCACACAGGAACAAAATTATCCTCTGTAACAGGGATTGAGAAAACTTAAAGATCCAAATAGTAAACATTTTTGGAGATGTAGACCACCACACTTAACTCTTCCACTGAGTAAGAAAAAATAGTGTATAAAGTGAGCATGACTGTGTTCCATTACAATGTTACTTCCATATATACAGAAAGTTAAAATTTAAAGAGAAGAGAGAGAGAGAGAGAGAGAGAGAGAATCAATTTTTTATTGAGTTTTTCACATGGCTTTCGTTGCTCCGACACTCAGTTGTGTACGTGGTGCTGGGATTTGAACCCCTGTACTTGCGCATACCAGGCAAACACCGTAACCGCTGAGCCACCGCTCCAGCCCCAAGAAAATAGACAGTGCATAAATGAGCATGACTGTGTTCCATTACAATGTTACTTATAAATGCAAATGCTAAAATTTCATTATCTTCAAAATATTCCTTTGACCTTTTCCAATCAATAAAAAAAATGTAAAAATCGGTTTTAGCTCAATGGTAGTCCAAAACTCAGGTGGCTGCCTCTGCTTTGCTAATTCCCACTCTATGAAAGCTGACTAGATGAAACGCCCACCCTTCAGTTTCTGTATTTAAAACTGATTCTCTTAACTCTATTTTCTTTTAGAAAAGCTTGTGTTCTATCAAAATAAGATGCTTCTTTTATTTATTTTTATTAGTACATTGTAGTTATACATTATGATGGAATTTGTTGTCACATATTCATAGATTCACACAATACATTTACTCAATTATGCATATAAAGTTACTACAGTACATTCCATTTTCAGTTCCAAGACACATCTTCTTCTAATTCTTTGTGTGTGTGTGTGTACATGTGCACACCAGGGCCTAACAAATGCTAGGCAAGTATCTTACCACTGAACAACATCCCCCCAACCCCATAACACTTTATTTTCTTTCTTTCTTTCTTTCTTTCTTTCTTTCTTTTTTTTTTTTTTTTTTTTTTTTAATGAGAGAGGGACAGAGAATCAATTTTATTTAGTTGTTCATTTGGCTTTTTCTGCTCCGACACTTTCTTTTGTACATGGTGTTAGGGTTCCAATCCCTGTCCTTGCACGTATGAAGCAAGCACTATAACTGCCATTTTACTTTGAAGGAAGGAAATTTAACCAGAAATGTAACAATGACCAAGGCAAAACAATACGCTGAAAATAAAATTAAAACAGAAATTTATCTTCAAAGGCATGTTTGCACTGTGATTTGGAAATATAAGCAATTCTATTTCCTTCAAAGCATAATCTCTGAAATGGTAGTCACTCAACGTAACCCCAGGGAGAAAAATTATTTGGTGCTGTCGGGCTGGGGAATAGTATAACCCACGACTCCCTTCAGGGGACACAGGCACATATCTAGTTCTGAGCAGTCATGGTACAGGAAGGAAGCCCTGGTAATATTGCTTATCACCAAGATCCTCAAGCTTCCTTGACCATGAAATGAAAGCCTTTTTCTTTCAAAAAAAAAAAAAAAAAAAAAACAGAGTAGGAAGAAAGGAAGGGAAATGGAATGGGGACTGAATTAGAACAAATTATATATTCCAAGTTATACTTTTTATAATTATTTCATTGTATGTTCTAATGTCATGTATATCTAAAAAGAACTAATTTGAACTATTTTTTTTTAAAAAAGGCTTTTTCTTTCAATTTTTTGTTCTTTTGTGGGGTTGGGTTCAAACCTAGGGCTTTGGCACATGCTGGGCAAGTGCTCTACCACTGAGCTACACCCTCAGGCCCCCTTCTTAGTTTTGTTTCTTCTCTTTTCTTTTCTTTTCTTTTCTTTCTTTTTTTTTTTTTTCAGGCTAAGGATCCAACCAGGACCTTGCAGATGCTAAGCAAGCACTATACCACTGAACTATACCCCCAGTCCAGTGGAATCCTTTTTTGAATAACGAGTATTTATTAGCTCATTTTGTGATTCACAATTAAAAGTATTTTAAGGATTCCACATTAATGCATTTAAATAGGAATGAAATATGTTGGGCACCATCAGTGAGCAGATAGCTGTTAACATCAGTTTTATAAAAGAGGATGCTATCCTACTTTTACTTCTTTTCTAGAAATAAATAATAATATTAAATAAAAATGGTAAATTTTGGACTGGAGCAGTGGCTCGGCTTACGGCGCGTGCCTGGCAAGTGCAAGTACTCTGAGTTCAAACCCCAGCACCACATTCACAATGAAGTCTTGGAGCAAAGAAAGCCACATGAAAAACTAACTAAAAAATTATTGCTCTCTCACTCACTCTTAAAAAAAAAAAGGTAAATGTTAAAAATCATCACTTGACCCTCTGGATAATATTGAGATTGAATTCTGAAATGTTGAATGGGGATGGAATTATTCAACACATTTATAATACAAGCAATTCAAATTCATTATTGGGCCTTTCTCACTTTAAATAAAACATATAGGAAAAGAAAAAAGTTTTCTTCACAACTTGCTCAATGTCTACAGAAAAAGAACAATGAGAAATAC
Organism: Aplodontia rufa; assembly: GCA_004027875.1. Classification (NCBI taxonomy): domain Eukaryota; kingdom Metazoa; phylum Chordata; class Mammalia; order Rodentia; family Aplodontiidae; genus Aplodontia; species Aplodontia rufa. The sequence continues at coordinate 25,173 of PVKS010011544.1, read as the reverse complement.
ATCAAAATTATGAATTTGGACTTTCAGATGCCAAGAATATTGGTTTTGTTTTTATTTTAGCTTTTTAAAAATGTTTCTTTAAACTTATACTGAAAAGCATATTATTATGTTGCTAAAGCTATATACTTATGTACAGAACAAACTACCTGTTAGTGACATTTGGTGCAGAGATC